>CALNHX010001455.1:0-125611 GCA_940337035.1 Agriotes lineatus
TTATGATAGGAGGTAGTTACGCGATAACCAAATAGTGTTTTCAATACAACCTGCTTTGTTTATGAGTGTATTTACCGAATTTTGAGCACTGCGTAGGTCGCTGAGATATGGCATGTAGTACCTTTGAATAGAGGTTTTATATTCAAAGCGTAGTACGTATCAGCATAATAATAATAATAATAATAATAATGTATTTGTACAAAACGGACTTACATCCAACTAGTACATCATTCAAAAGTTAATTGTACAGTAATCCTTAATAGTATATCCATTTACACTTAGTGAATTAATACATACACTATGTTCCGAACAGCAATTGTTTTAATTTAATTTTGAATACATTGAGTGAAGTACTAAATATGTCTAAATGTACCTATATCATCGGTCCATTTGTTGAAAGTAACACAAAGATTTGTTATACAAGATTGTGTGTATATAGATCTATGAAACTGGATATGCAGCAATTCTTTTTGTCTTGTATTTTTGTATGGAATCTTAAATAATATTTGGCCTAGTAGGGGAGAGCAGTCAATAAAGTTTCTGATGATCTTGAACACTAACAAAACGTCATTTAGTTCATAACGGGAATTTAGAGAAAGTAGGTCATACATTACTTCACACTGATTATAATTTGGTTTGAATCTTAAGCCTTTCTTGAACATGTAGTACCTGATAAATTTGTGTTGAACTTTTTCAAGGAGTTCTTTGTATGTTACTTGATAAGGATGCCAGATGGGGGAGCAGTATTCTAGTATGCTGCGCACTAGACTAAAATAAAGGCACTTTATAGTTTCCGCATTTTGAAAATCTGAGGTTTGTCTGGTCATGTATCCGAGCATCCGCCTTGCTTTTTTGATAGTCAGCTCCATGTGGTTCCGGAATGACATATCACACTCAAATACAATTCCCAAGTCTTTGATTTCATTGACTTTTTTGAGTTCAGTACTTATTAAACTATAATTGTAAGTAAAAATTTCTTTGGTTTTGAAGAAGGTTATACTCTTACATTTGTCGAGATTTAGTGAAAGTTTGTTTGTATCACACCACATTGCTAATCTGTTAAGGTCTTCCTGTAGTTTAATTTGATCCATAGGCTTAGATATCGCTTTGTAAAGTTTTAGGTCATCGGCAAACATTAGACACCGACTATTAATGAAGATATTTGGAAGATCGGCTACAAAAAGTAGGAACAGAGTAGGGGAAAGATTTGATCCTTGGGCTACTCCAGACAAGCACGAGATTGGTCGAGATAGTTTGCCATTAATTTTCACTTTCTGGGTTCTGTCTGTAATGTACGAAGCGAGCCACTGGAGAAAGCTTCCATGACAGCCTAGTGCGTCAAGTTTCTTCAACAGAATAGCATGCTGGACTCTGTCGAAGGCTTTTTGGAAATCAGTATATATGGCATCGACTTGCTGCCTCTCTTCCATTGCATTTAATATGTAATTTTTGTAGATTAGAAGATTTGTTGTCGTAGATCGACCTTTCATAAAGCCATGCTGATCTGATGGAATGATTTGCTTAAAGGTTTCCGTTAATTTTTCAGCAATTATAGATTCCAAGATTTTAGGAATAGAGTTCATTGTTGCTATTGGCCTGTAATTTATTATGTCAGATTTGTCACCTGATTTGAAGATTGGAGTAATAAAGGCTTATTTCCATAATTTTGGAAAATACCCTGTCTTCAATGAAAGATTAAAAAGTAGGGTGAGCGGTAATTTTAACTCTTCACAGCAACATTTAAGTAGGATATTTGGGATTTTGTCTAGTCCGGCTCCTTTTTTAGTATTTAATAGTAACAAATGATTAAGAGTTTCAGTTTCAGTGATTATGATGTTGGATAATATTGTCATGTCAGATGTCGATGTTGCTGTGTAATTTTCTGGTGACTTGTAGTAAATTGACTGAAAATTGTAGGCAAATAAATTTGCGATAGGAAGCCCTGTGTTCTTTTTCTTAGAGTTTATGTATGCCCAAAATGTTTTGTTATCGGTTGGTGTTTTTAAGCTTAATCCTTCTACAAAGTTTTTATAATCGTTATTGTAGGAATGTTTTGCTAACCTTCTTACCCTGGAATATTCATAATAGAATTTTGGTCCATATTTTTTGAATATTTTATACACTTTGTTTTTTTTTTGGCTTATGAGTTTTTTGCTATCATTTGTCACCCATATTAGATATTTGTTCGGTTTTGTTGTGATTTTTGGAACAAATTGGTCAATAATCTTGTATAGAACATTGTAGAAAGAATCGAGAATGTCATCCAAGCCTTTATCCAAGTTTGCATGAGGTTATTTTTCATTCAAAAACTTGGAACGAAAACCGAGTTACATTGTAGGTTATTTCAATAACCGGATAACCGGTTATTTTTCACTCGAATAAGCCCATCACTAATCGATATACCCTTCTTTAAATATCGATGTATCGATATATTGATATTAAATTTAGTATTTCCAGATTTTGCACTTCTTATATTATAAGAACGCATGCCACTGGTCGCCGGCCGCCGTCCAGACTGTAAGCAAGTGCTGGCTACCAGCCTAAGCAAGCATTTTTATTGTTAACCGTTTCTTTATGCTGGCAGGGCCAGACGTAGGCTGGCCAACTCGTTCTAGTGTCGATATATATCGATACATATAGATAGTTACTTACTTACTTATTCCTGAGTCTTTCTACCGTGAGGTGTTAGAGTATTGGGTTGAGTTGATTAGCCTTTACCATCCCTTCCTATTCTGAGTTAGAGTTTTGACTTCGTTCCACTGGATTTCTCTCTCCCGCACCACTTTTTTCATCTCCTCTTAACACGTTTTCCTAGGTCTTCCCCTTCTGTTGACTCCTTGTGCTCGCGCTCTATACACTCTCTTTGTAAGTCTTTCGTCTGTCATCCTTTGTTTATGTCCCAGTCATCCTAAATGTCTGTCTTCGATTTTTGTCAGTATTTGTTTTATTTTAAATTTATTTCTGAATGTTTCATTTCTGATTCTATCTCTTCTTGTTTTCTTATCTATTTTTTTTATGAATCTTATTTCTGTTGCGTTTATTCTACTCTTATCTTTGTTCGTGAGTGTCCAAGTTTTGCTACCGTATATCAATGTGGGGTTTATTACCTTTTTTACCACTTCTATCTTTACATCTTCTGTTATTTCTCTTTTCTCCAAGAATGTTGTCCTTAGTCCGTTGTATATTCTTCCTACTTTTGCTATTTTATCATTTATTTCTTTTTCTATCTTTCCATTTCTTTCTATTACTGTTCGCAAGTATTTAAATTCTTTGACTTGTTCTATCTTCTGCCCGTTTATTCTGATATCATGTTTTTTGTTACTTTGTCCTATTATCATTGATTTTGTCTTCTGTACGTTTATTCTCATATTTATCTTGATCAGTTCTTTGTTTAGCTTGTTCAGGTTATACTGTAGATTTTCTTTTGTATCTGCTACTATCGCCATGTCGTCCGCAAATAGCATCTTCGATATCTCAATCTTTTGCATCTTCCAATATCCCAGTGTCATCGGTTTCATTTCCTGTTTTGCGTTCTTTATTGCTTCGTTCACTACTAATGCAAATAACAGAGGGCTCAGCACACATCCTTGTTTCAGGCCATTTCTTGTTTCAAACTCGGTCGACTCTTCGTTATTTGTTCTCACTATATTTTTTGTTGTATCGTACATCGATTTTATTACTTCCGTTATTTCATTGTCTATTCCATTTCTTTGTAAGCTCTGCCATATATCTTCTCGTCTTATTCTATCAAAAGCTTTTTCTAAGTCGATAAAAGCTATGTGAATTTCTTTGGCTTTGTTTATGCACTTCTCGATACACTGTCTTAGTATAAATATTGGGTCTTGTGTTCTCATGCCCTTTCTAAAGCCATATTGAGTTTCTTCTAGTGAGTTTTCTATTTGTTCTTTTATTCTTGTTTCCATTATTCTGGCAAGTACCTTTTCTGGTATGTACATTAGCGTAATGCCTCGGTAGTTTGAGCATTCTCTTACATCCGCTTTTCTATGTATTGATAGAATGATCCCTGTGTTCCATTCCTTAGGTGTTCTCTTTTCTTTTATTATTTTATTTATTAACTTTCTAAATAAAAATGTGGATAGTTACTTATTAATATTTATTGATATGTATCGATAATTATTGATAGATAATCATCGATAGTTATCGATATCGATAATTATCTATAGATAAGTATCGATAGTTGCCTATCGATATTCATTGATATTTGATGCTGAGCTACATTTGCTTTAGTAGTCACTCATAGATTCCTGCGGCATTTTGAACTCGTCCGTCTTCCTGCTGGGTTTATGTTATTGAAGTATTTGCTTGTTTAATTTGTATCGTGTTTAGGGTTTGTGTTCGGGTTATTAGCGCAGTAGCCGATTGGGGAATTTTTGCTGAATAGAATTTTGGTGAGCATTAAATAAAAAAATATCGACTAACAAAATATACTATATATCTATGTACATATATTGATAATTATCGATATAGTAGCCATATTTCTGGACAAATATCGATATTAATCGATAACTGTTGATATTAATCGATAACTATTGATATTAATCGATAACTACGGATATTTAACGATATTAATCGATAACTATCGATATTTATAGTAAGCAAAAGGATGAAGAATTTAGTAATGGACTTCCAGGGGATCACAGACAGGGTAGGCATGATAAGAATAAGGGGCAGGTACAGGAAAATAAGCATACTAAACGTACATGCCCCAACCGAGGTAAAGGATTGTGATACCAAAGACAAATTTTATGAGGAGATAGGGCAAATCATGGAAAGAATACCAAGATACGATATTAAAATACTAATAGGAGACCTAAACACGCAAGTGGGAAGGGATGAAATATATAGAGTGTGTAACGGAGGGAAAAGCAAACATTTAGTAAGCAATCACAATGGGAACAGGCTGGTACAATTTGCAATGGAAATGAGCATGAAGATAATAAGCACTGCCTTTGACCACAAGGATATTCACAAAGTAACATGGACATCATCGGATGGCAGGACAAAAAACCAGATAGACCACGTGGTAATTGAGAAGAAGCATGCAAGATCAGTAAATGATGTTAGAGCTTATAGAGGGGCGGACACAAATTCGGACCATACATTAGTAATAACAAAGTTAAAACAACAAATTCCTAACGAAACGAAGGGAAAGACAGAAAAATGGAAGAAGTTCAAGGGGATGGAATTAAAAAACACCATAGTGAATACCAATTTTAAACAAGGCTTAGTAAATGCACTGGAAAGTAACCCGCAATCAAACAACATTCAGGAGGAATGGGATAGATGTGAGAAAATCATAAGAGAAGAGGCTGAAAAATGTCTAGGAGGGAAAAAGAGAAACGAAAAGGGAAAGGAGTGGTTTGACGACGAATGCGGAAATGCCCTAAAACACAGAAACAAAGCAAGGATAAAGATGCAAAAAAGTGACACTATAGAAAACAGAAGTACATATGACAGAGCAAGAAGGAAAGCAAACCAAATCTGCCAGAAAAAGAAGAGGGAATATATGGAGAAGAAACTACAGAAAATAGAGATAAGAAATTTCTACCAGGAAGCAAAGAAAAACAAACAAGGTTACACAGGGACAACATACTATGTGAAGGACAAGGAGGGACAATTAATTGGAGAGAGGAAACGGAAACTAGATAGATGGGCACAGTACTACAAAGAGCTACTAGCGGAAGAAATAGAGAGAGAGCAAGAAATCGAAGATGAAGAGGGAGACGAAGATCCGCCGACACAGACTAAAGTAAAAGAACCATCGGAAGAAGAAATAATCGAGGTAATACGGAAATTAAAAAACAACAAAAGCCCAGGAGAAAATGGAATACCAGCAGAGTTTTTGAAGGAAGGATGGACAACCATACTGAAAAGGATTGCACAGCTAGTAAAAAGAGTATGGCAAGAAGAGAAGATGCCCAACCAATGGAAGACAGCGGTTATATGCCCCATATATAAGAAAGGTGACAGGACGGTATGCTATAATTATCGAGGGATAGCTCTCTTAGATGTGGTCTACAAAGTAGCAGCAACAATAATTAGGAATAGACTGCATAAAATACAAGAAGAAGAACTAGGTGAATATCAAGGTGGATTCAGAACAGGATGATCAATAACAAACCAGATTTTTGTGATGAAGCAAATATTACATAACACATATGAACAAAATCTAGGTCTGCATATGCTATTTATCGATTTCAAGAAAGCATTATGACTCCATTCTAAGAAATAAAATTATATGAAGCCTTGGAAAAACTAAGAGTACCTGGAAAATTAGTGAAGCTGATAAAAATGACTCTACAAAATACTACTAACAAAGTAACGACAGAAGGAAGTTTGTCCAAAGAATTTGAAGTGAGGAGAGGATTGAGACAGGGTGACCCTCTGACGACAACCCTATTCAACCTGACCCTAGAAATAATAATCAGAGAAAGTGGAATCCAAAGAAACGGGCTAATATACAACAACAAGCAACAATGTGTAGCCTATGCAGACGACATAGCAATGATGACGAGAAGGAAAAAGGAGCTGGAGCAAATGTTTAAGGCGATAGAGAAAAAAGCGAAGGAGTATGGACTAACAATAAACGAAGATAAGACAAAGTACATGGAAATGAAATCAGGACATCCGCACGATATAAACCAGATCAAATGGAAGACAGCAGACAACAAAGAATACAACTTCGAGAAGGTGACACAATTTGAATACCTAGGGGTGACAATAACGAACACTTGCCAGGAAGAAATCGAAATAAACAAAAGATTAGCAAAGGGTAGTACAGTAGTAGGAGCCCTCACAAACCTAATAAAATCTAAAAGCTTATCTAGAAAAGCAAAAATAAGAATATACGAGACGATAATAAGGCCGACTGTATTGTATGGGTGTGAAACCTGGATCCTCAACAAACAAGAAGAAGCAAAGCTGAATATATGGGAGAGGAAAATACTGCGGAAAATAAATGGAGGAATAGAAGTAGAGGGAATGGGATGGAGAAGAAGAACCAACCGGGAAATCATGGACCTATATAGGAAAGCAAATATTGGACAAAAGGCAAAAACACAGAGGTTAAGGTGGCTAGACCATGTGATAAGGATGCCCGACAGCAGACTCGTTAGGAAGATACTTAAAGCAGGTGAAGGAGAGAAGAAACGGAGAGGAAGACCAAGAAGGAAATGGTTGGCAGCAGTGGGAGAAGATTGGCAAGAGAAAGCAAAGGACAGACTAAAGTGGAAAAGAATAATAAAAACTTTTGAAGCCATGGGTCTACAAGACCTGTAGAGCTGTAATATTATTATTATCGATATTTATCGATAACTATCGATATTTGTCGGAAAAATCGATACTTATTGATAAATATCGATAGTTAGCGATAGCTATCGATATATATATATATTGATATTTTGATATGTATCGATATTTCTCAGTTATCGATAATCGATATCAGAAGAGGCCCTTTCCATGTTTTAATCGGCGATTTTATACCTTGCCATCACGTAGCAGCTTTGCCCGTTAAAAGCATCGTACGCCCGTGCAACACGTTTTCTTCAGACACGTCCACACATTCCTTATATGTGTTCACAGCAACTATAAACGCAGCTACATCATCTCCAGTAGTTCCTGAAAACCTAGATAAGTATTTTGCAAAACTTCCTTTTGATGTAGTTACTGTTAGCGATGTGTCGATCCGGTCGGATTCGATACAAAGGATCGAATCCGGGGCAGGATCGATTTAGATCGAGTCCAAGTTTCGGTAGGGATTCGTTCCGAGGAACGAAAAGGTCGCGAGGCGTCAATTCTCGCGGACATATATTCATTCCTTTGGCATTCCGTTATTCAATCCATTTCAATACAGAATACAATACAATGTGTTGATGGGGAACAGCAAATGATCATGGTGTTCGTTTTAAAGGCTCGACGTCGACAGGCGACACATGATAACGGCCGAACTTGCATGCTTTTTTATCAGTTATCAGTGATTTATGGCTTTTGGCGGCTTTGTATGTGCCCAATTGATGTCTGAGACATATAAACATACTGAATTACCGACTGCATGACCACTCACCAAAACAAAGATACTCGCGTTGTTCGTTCCGGGTCGGGAATGACTGAGGACCCCGGGTGTCTGAAATGCACATTCAATTTCGATGACGATCCGAGGATCGAGTCCGATGGACTCGATCCACTTGCCGAATGGGATTGGAATGAACGAGTCCGCAAAAGTATTGAAACTTCCCATCACTAGTTACTGTCTTTTCTGGAGTAGCCGATTGCGCCTGTAATTGTTGCACATCCAATTGAATTTGTTGTAACTGTTTGTTAACTTTTGTTTGTACATCGGCAAGCAGTTGTAACTGTTCCGTAGTCATTTGAACCACCGTGAAACTCATATCTCCGGTTGAAGAATCGAACGCAACTTTAGTTGGATATGTTTTACTCTGTAGTCTTTTACTACCACTACCAAAGCAAAACTTTAAAAATTTTGCACTCAAAACTGGCGTTCGAAGAAAAAATCATATACACAGTGCGCCAAAAAACCGATACAAAATTTAAATACTCGTATTTCCAAAACTAATTAGTGAATTCAAATATATCTTCGAAAAACTTTGGAGAATAAAAATATATCTTATTTGCAATAATACGTTTGAGTTCGATTTTATTTTACTTTAATAATGGTCATGCAAAAACGGGAGTTTTTAATAAAGTCTCGTCGCTTTAATGTAAAATTATGTCTGTAACAAAATTAGTAGACAATGACTTTTGTTTTTTTTTTTTGGGCAATGTCAGTTTGTATCTGTCTTATTAGTTTTAATTGTTGCTTTAATCGAAGTCCTGAAGAAAATGGTACGCTTAACTAAAGGCGCAAATCGCTTTTGCGATTTGGTACTGGCGAAGACGATTATAAATGATTGTTGATAAACATTGTGGAAGTATGAGACCATATTTTTAAATACCATATTTAATAACTGTTTAGATAATTTTTGTTATTATTGAATTGCCGTAAGTTTGAAATAATAAATTTAAAAAAACAGTTTTTTTTTTGTATAACTTTGTTTAACCACCCACAACTTTGAATTAGCATTGTCACTTTGTAGTAAAAGTGCTTCACTTCCATCTATAAACATTGAACTTTTCCATGATATAATTGTCATTTGAAAATATTAATGACCTACGAATATACAAGGCTACAAAATTTGTACCGCTTTTTTTTGGCCCACTGTGTATATATCACTGGAGCAAAAGTTCATTTCCTTCCTTGTGTGCTTAATGCCCTCCTCTAAAGTGTCAGGCATTAAATTCACACGTGGGAGGAAATGAATACCTTTGCTCCGTAGATATATAAATAGCTATTACAAAGTTAATAGAATTTAAAATCAACGTAATTAATAAGCAAAAACGCGACACTGTGTCGATTGTCTTTGTGCATTTGTCAATATCACAACAGTACATAGACCGCGAACGCAGACACGACATGATCGTCGAAATGTCTGTACAATGTTCGCTTGGCGTATATAGTAGCACTTGTTTACAGTTTATCAACCGCCGAACGATAAAAAAACGAGAGCTTGACTTACCCTTAAATTCTGGGTTACTCGCGGTCAAGTTCACAGCTTTTGCATGAACAGTAGCACGATGCGGCGGCAGCTTCACTGTAGCTGGAGTGGGATGGCGTGTTGCTTGTCTAACAGCAGTGAGCAGCTTATTGGGGTTGAAAATGAAAACAGCTTGTATTGCTCAACCCTGGCTTAGCGACGCTTGGGGCTAATGGCGGACGTTCGCTGCGTATACAAAGGGGTGCTGCAGCTGATGTGGCCATAGGCGTTTGCGGAATTGACCAAAATGGTGAAGCGTTGTACCTCCAATCCACACACCACTTTCCTTGTATAATACATGAACTACGAAAGTCACCTTTAGCACTAATTTTAATTGTATAGTTGTTTTAATTGCTTTTTTGAGTTTGATTTTTATAGTATTTCTGTCAATTATCACTGCTTTACGTTGGGGACCAATTTAGTATATATGACTCGAAAGAAACACTAAACACTTTTAATTTAAATATATTTAGTGAAAATAAACTCAGGGTTAAAATACAATAAGTGAAAATAATAACAAAAATACTTGATAACTACAAAAACTAATTAAAACAAATGTGTGGTATTAAAATCTACCACCTTCGCGCACCTTTTGCTATTGGGGTGTTTGTCGTCTGAGGGCAGAGAAGGCTGTTATGCATAGAGTCCTTGTATATTAAGAGTTGGGCCATGTAGGCGACTCACTTTGGATCCACAAACCATGGAGTACCTGAATTTTGTTGAATTTAAAATTTATGCAGATCTTGCATATAACAATCAACGCAGACGACGTTGCATACCTATAGACAACAGTTACAAATTAAAATCAATTTTGTGACAGTTGTGACAAATACCAAATATTTTTAAATTATTAAAACATAAAAACGATTGTGTAATTGTTGGTTGTTCAGCGATTAATTGTATGAATCGAACAGATCTGGGATATTCTTTACATGGTATTAAAGCGGGTAAATAACAGCAAAATTAAGAATTTTAAGGCAACAAGCCGTTTATGTAATGAACATTTTGTGGATGATCAGTGGTTGATTAAACATGAAAAAACGATACTGAAATACAATGCTATTCCAACATTATTTAAGCTTTGGCAACCAGATTTAAATAAATGTGAAAATTCTGAAATAGAGGAAAATGAACTAATCGATGCTGAAACCATCACATGGTAGGTGATTCAGGCCAGTGTTAATCAGTACAGAAACACAATTTTCTCTGGGGAAGTTGGATTACGTCACCTCAAATTCTCTAACATTAGTTGTGGAGCATTAAATTCATACTCGTACCAGATTTTCAGCTGCCCCTAAGCATCCTACCCCACAGCTAAGATTATAAGTAGTGGTTGGAAAAAATTCAGTATCGTGGAACACTCTAAAACACCTTGAAATTGTTCGCTCAGTTCTCTTTGTAACAGCAGCAGCAGTAATTTGAACTACCATTCGTGGAGCTAGTAATATAGGTGGGTACACACAAATCTTAAACTGCAGTTAACCTAAAATGATAGCGTCTGCGCATGAGGCAGAAGTGGTCTACGATACTGCATTTTAGCCCAGAGGTTTTTCATAACGCACCATTTCAACACCTGTTTATTTCTAACCGCAATTAACATAACTCATCTGCAATACTTTTTACCATAACTTAAAAACACACTAGGACTAGAAAGATAACTAAACTTAGCCAGCAAAATTCTACGTGAATAGATTTATTTTTCTTACAAGCAGATTCAGATTTCTGAATGTAAGGATTCTGTGATTCAACATGTCACTTTTTTGTTTGTCATACTTCTTTCGAATAAAACAAATGAAATATATTACTGCTAAATCACGTGATCCTTGATTTATGGATCTAATGGCTTAACTCTTACTACATATAGGAACTCTAGTTATGCATACAGCAGCTGTACAATATTGCCATTGGGATGTCTTCGCCGCTATTGGTTGACGCGCATGTCCACCATTAACAGGCAAAATATTTAATTATCTCCAGGTAGTTCCCAAAGAGGTTGGTAGAGCCCGTAAAAAAACAAAACCTTTCAAATCTGACAATCCTGAATTGTCAGTGTCAAATAATTAATTAGCGTCGCAAGCGGGTGAAATTCTATCATCTATTGCCCAAAAAAACTGATATGCTGCACAGTATTTAAATGTGACAATTTAGAATTGTCAGATTGGAAAGGTTTTGTTTTGTCCATAATGAAATGAACAGGCTGTAGTTCTATTTGGTTTCCGTTACTGTGCGCGCTTAGATTGATTCTAATTGAGTTTAAATAACGTCAAAACTTGAAAGCACAAAGAACGAACGCCAATGAAATATGTCAACGTCAAAACATAACACTGCACGTGTAGCCAACATCAAATAGTTAAAATAACTAGCGCCAAAATAATGACCAGAAACGTTCAATCATTTCTAAAGGCACTGTATATCTCTAGGCTCAAATTAGCCTGAAAATGGTGGTCAACAATAAAGTCTAACCGGCAATATTTAAGTCTTCTTTGTTGGTAATTGAATTGTTTTTCCCTTATAAATTTATAAATAGTATCATCTTCTAGATAAATGCCAAAAATGTGGGACCTACACACATCACATTTTAAATTTTTCAATTTCTTAGCAACCCACCCAGATACATAACCAATAACACTTTTATACATCGGTTTTTCTAACTCGAACTCCGGTAATTTTGATATATATTTCCAAATATTACAAATTTTGAATTTAATTTCATTTTTATAGACACTACTAATTGTGTCTATAAAATTTTGTATATTAAATAAATCTGATATATTGCTTGTTTTGCAGTTCATCCCAATTGATTTTGATCCAAAATAATTTTTTATTAATAAGGTTTTAAAACTACCACGAAATGGCATTGCCGTCGGATTTACCGCACGACTTCTTATATTTCTAATTTTCCCAAAATAATTTTCTATAAGGTCTTGACTTAAAGGTAGAGGTAGAAAAAAACTTGCATTTGCCGCTATCAACTAAAATTGAGTAAAAATCTATAAGTCCTTGCAAAGTTTAATCCAATTTTTTAAACTTGGAAGAACTGATTTCTCCCATTTGCGTCTATGAAGTACATGTTTTTCAAATTTTTTTATTGGCTTCATTCTAAAACTGTACATGTCCTGAATTTAAAGATGCGCCGCAAAGCAAGGGCTTTTCACAGTTTGATCGTAACGTTCCTCCATTATATGTGTCGAATAATTTGTCAAAAAAAATTATAATTTTGGCGGTTCCTAAAGCTGTTTCATTTAATTTGTCATTACCTAAAAGAAAACGCCTTTTGTATATTACGAACAACTTAAAATACCATTACATACCATTTTTCACCAGAAGCGAGATTGTTGCGGCCATGGTGTGACTAAAAATTTGGATTGCATATCGAACTTTCATTTTGGGAATTTTTTCTGGGATAACAGAGGAATCAGTAATTTTCACTATAGCTCGAAGTTCTCCGCATGATTCGTCTTGATGGGATGCTTCTAGTATATGGTCCCATTTAGCTTTGAAATTGTTATTTTCTATGTCCCAAACCAAATCTTTAGTTAATAAATTATTCCTAACGTCTTTCAGTAGGTGAGGCACGTCATACAGAGGCACTATTTCCTCCCCTCTAATTATTATTCTTCTTTGTGAATTCATGTTTTGGTCAACAAATTTTGAACGATTATTTTAAAAGTGTATTAATAGTCGCTCGATTGGGTCCCCCCTGATCACAAATTGTAGCTAGAATTTTTAAACCATAATATTGAACTTCTCTAATGATAAATTTTCACTAAAACGGAAGATTTTACAGCCGATACGGAAAATGTAAAATATATAGGTTGTTGCCATTTTCTAAATATACCACAAAAATAAAAAATCTGCTGTGATACACGCACACAGCTTCCTTTTACAGTGACCTTATAATTATCCAAACATTTTATTTTTTATTTTTAAGCACTATATAAAGGCACTGTAACAGAGGCTACTACTGCATGCATTTCCAAGAACTGATGTGTCGCCTGAACGGCTGTTATCCTTATCGCTTTGTAGCCGCCCCCGCGTGTTTGCTGGTTTCGTGTCTCATGCTGCGCTCGCATATTTCGCTATTCTCGGACTTCGGCCAGTGGTCCGCTCGATATTTTAAATTGTTTGAAGTGCACGTTGTCCTTGCTATCGAATTTGACAAAGAGAAAGCTTCTGCGACGCCCAATTTCAGTTTCCTAGATGACACGGGTTATGTATGTGCATACGCACTTTGAAGGATTTTTAAAAAAGTTGCCCTGAACCGGCTTCGAACTCGCTACCTACCTAACGCTCGTAGGAGCATTTCCTTCACTGTCGCTCGTTTATTCAAACTATTCTCTCGTAATGTAAAAAGCTTGATAACGTTACTTGCGTCATAAATTACTATTATAATTTAATGTCTATAATTGATTTCCAGTGCACTTTAGCCATTGTTCAAAACGTTTTACATTTTTTATGGTCGGTGTCTTGTTGGACCTTGGTTGTAACAAGTTTTAATAGCGCACAGTTTCATTTTAAAATACTCATAATAATTAAATGTGCTCAAGTTATTTTACAATATCAAATTTTATGCATAAATTTGAAAATGATGTGTGGTAAGTAGATCTTATTTCTAAAGGCAAAGTGTACTGCCATCTCTTGCCTTATGTCTGGTGCGCCAATAATGGACACAAAAATTGATTGGAGCGTTGCATTTTATAGTTTATTTTTTCTATGGTTATGCATATGGGCATGCTAATATTCTGCTACATACGTAGTTTTCCATGCACAAGTGCAAGCTGCAGCATTTAGGATTTTCCTTACAATTAAATGTTAAAACGAGGCACAAATTTAATTATAAAATTGAACACAACTAATCTGGCTAATTTTGATTGGTTTACCATTTGAGGTCTATTTATAATCATAATCACGTTTTTGCACACTAACAAAATATGAAAAATTAAAGCTGCTAAAATTTACTTAATCGTATGGCTTTTCACATTTGGTATGAGCCGGTAGTTACAATAAAATAAATATTTTACTGTTCAACACTCAATGCCATATTGCTAAATTTATAATAAGTTAATGACAATCTCCTTTTGTTGTAGGTGTCAAGATATTTAAATTACTTATCACCTGTCATCAAAAGAAACTGGGATATTTAAACTAATAATGAACACTAAAGAAGAAAGCATCAAACTACTAAGTTAGGTATACATATAAATAAGACTCAGATAGAAGAAAAACTTTATAGTTGCATTGTTTGTCAATACAAAGCAACTTAAAAAGTGCTTTAGTTACACATATGAGGAAACATACAGGAGAAACGCCTTATAGGTACTCTGTTTGTGACTACAAAGCAACACAGGAGAGTCATTTAGTTCAACATATGAGGACACATACAGGAGAAACGCCTTATAGTTGCTCCATTTGTGAATACAAAGCAACACGGAAAGATTATTTAGTTACACATATGAGGATACATACATAAGAAATGCCGTATAGTTGCTCTGTTTGTGAATACAAAGCAACACATAAAAGTGTGAACGGGCTAACCTGTATTTGTTTTCTTTCACGTCTCAGAGGGCACGCCAAAATCCATTTGCGGTTGATGCATAAAAAGACACCAACCTCGTAACTTCTTCCTGCGATGTCCTCAGCGACTGCTACCTCTCTCTGGACCGTGGACGATGTCTTCCCCAGTTGTTGTACCTTGCTCTGCACCTCTCGAAGCCCCCAGGCTTCTTGGATCAGGGTCGGAAGTTGGGCTCCTACTGGGTCACGTTTAAAAAATACACCAACCTCGTACCTGCCTTCTGGAACGGTTTTAGCTGCTACTGTCTTCCTGTAGACTACAAACCAGGGCTCCTCTAAACACTGAACACTGCTATCTGCTTCCCGCGACAAGATTCAATTCGAAGTCATACACAAATGGGCCAAGCTTCAGGTTCAAATTTCTGTGGGACTGCACTTTGGAACTTTACGAAATTAAGCACATCTGGGCTCTGCACACTGGCGAATAAATAAAACTCGACAACTGGTAGAAATTATAAACTTTTATGTACGAAATCAATTAAAAACTGGAAGCCTTACACACAAGCTTTTGGCTTGGCTTGGCTTCCCCAATAAAAACAACAATTGACCATCTGGGTCTCCATAGCAACAAGTTAACAATTGTTTTAAGTAAGTTTTTACAATCTATCACCTTAACTACTAAAATTATTTTTTTAAGTGTCATTGTGGAACACTTTAATCGCACTTTGGTTGCACTTTCTCACTTTAGTTTAATAAACACTGATTCACAAGTTATTAGCACTTTATTGTAGTCTTGTATAATTCACAGGTTGCTTTTTAAATGCTCTCTGCATTCTTGTGCATTCTTACACTGCTTTCTAACCCTTCAGCTGCGTTATTGATTGTTGGCATAATGATATGAATACAGAACGCTGAATAAAACTTTTGTCACACTTTGAAACACCTCTGTACTTAAGAAAATGTATTATCGTGTCTTAACGTTACACAATTAAACTGCCAGTCATCACAAATTAGCTACATTTGCCATTCCGACCACAAATAATGAAAATAAGCTGAACGCAACCCTGCCGATACTGTTTTACTCAATTACTAACCTCTGTTAATTAAATTAGAGTTCTTGCTAAACACGTGTTCAAACTTGTGTTTGCACATGAGATAAATAATTAAGTGAAATTATGCGGGCACAAAATTAGAATATAAAACTAGTTCATAACATGTACCATATAAACTGTCTGCAAGAATCAGGGTTGGTGTCGGCTTACTGGTTCACGTAATATGATTATTACAAATAAGGAGTCTTTGTGCAGACAGCGGCATTATAATATTGTATCATTAGGTCAGATTTCACACACATTGTTTACCAGCAGGGTATTTTATGCAAACGTGTTGCGCCTATACCAATAGCAGGTTATTACATCAAACAGCAAAATACGACACAATTTAACTGAATATAAAGCCTTGTATTATATTTAACTATTCAATATACTTTTAAACTCTGAAGTGTATTCATTTGTGAACAGACATAGGCTACAATTGTCTTAAGGGGTAGTTAGCCCTGGCTACTCCATTCACATCTTATCTGAAAATATTTCATCCCCTTCAGTAAAAGAACCTGGTTCTATAATTATGCAATTTAAGTTTCGAAGTGGGTTCTGAACGAATGCAAGAAATAATCCACGAAACTACACAAATCAAAGGCTTGCATAAATTCAAGGAGCATTGCTGCGAACAACATGTCTTATGTAATTGTCAATGTCTACTAGTGACTTATTGTTGCAATAAATAGAATACTAATTCTGGACCTATTTGAATCTTTCGTTAGTTTTCGTATGTTAGCAGAATTGCTGTAAGCATCATACCATTACAGTATGTATGTATATCTTACATGTCGAGGTAGTTCTGCATTGATATTGACTAGAATTAATGGAGATACCTAGTTATAAATTCTTCATTGCTATGGTGTTAAATAATACATTCTAATTAATAAAAATTTATATCTAGGTTGATCATTGTGTATGAGAAAAACTGTAGGTGCTGTGGTTGCGTATAGAAATGAACACAGAAAAATCATTTATCTACAAACATGAGATGTTGCATAAAAGATGACTAGTTTTCCACCTAAGTGGCCTTATTGTAATGAAAATGATTTTTGCATTTTATAAATTGAATTGTAAATAAAAAGGTTACAGAAGAAACATTGAATACTAATTGATGAAATTGGTCAGCATGAGAGATTCCAAAACTTGACATGCGGCGTTACAAGTGGATTGGCATTCTTGGCCTTATGCAAATGAATATTTTAAATTTATGGTATTAAAAATCTAAAAAAGATAATAAGTAATTAGCGTTAGCAAATCTTGGAGTCAAAGGTTCAATGTAAAAAAAAAGAATCCTACAAATCGGTCTTTTACAACTCAAACGAAGTGGAACAAAAATGAAGTTCGTGCTGTAAGTATATAGATAGCTTTATAGATTAGTAAATGTAAAAATTAAGTGACGCTATAAGATCCCGCTTATGAAATAATTCCATTATTATTTGTGAATACAAAACCACATACAAATATTCAAAATCTGTAAACTAGTACTCTTATGATAGCTTTTAGATATAAAGAATTAAAATATACAATGTCTTCTAAAAACTGCAAATCATTATAGTTTGAACATTTTTATGTATTTTTCATGATATCAAATATGTAATGGACGTAAGTGTTTGTATAATTAGGTATTGTTTGTATTAGTTGTAAATATGGAGATTACTATAACTACCTACTTAATATAGTCATAAGTTAGATCTGTATATTTATTTTATCAGAAATTTTCTATAGAATATTTAATTACGTACCTCTCCTCTTATATTATTCCTCTACAAAATTTGCAGCAGTTATTCACTTCTAAGGTGCATCTGAATATCCCATGATGAACGGAAATGCTATAGACTAAAGGGTTCAACATATTTTAGAAATAAAATCTGAAATTATTTTATCATTCAGTAGTGTTAGGATTATGTGCCCCCATGCAAAAATGAGGTGTGGCCATCACACACCTTTTTTACTGTGTAACTTCCACCCAAAAATTTCCGTTAGTGAGAATAATTTTATAAATATTTAATTCCAAAATAAATGGTATTCTTTCTCTCCTTTCTTTCTTTCTTTTTCTTCACCCATTGGTACCTTACGGTGTTGGGAAAACGAGCCACTTTTTGTATTCATTTCTGTCCCTTGCTAGGGTTTTGGTTTGTTGCCGGATCTTTCCTTTCCTTCTAGCGTTCTCTGTGATATTGTCCTCCCATCGTATGCGCGGTCTTCTTCTTGGTCTTCGTCCCCCACATTTTATTTCAAAGATCTTAGGATATCTGTTATTATCCATGCGAACCATATGGCCATAGCATTGTAATTGCTTTATTTCTATGTCTGGTACTATGGAGTCTTGTTGTAGGTCATCTCTTATGCTTCTATTCCTTATCCGGTCTCTTCTTGTCTTCCCCATTACCCGTCTTAGGTATTTCATTTCGGTTGCTGTTAGCTTTGATCTGAGTTTGCCTGTCATTGTCCATGACTGCTGCGTATATTAATGTGGGAGTGCATATAGTCTTGTATAGGTGCATTTTTGTTTTGGTACTCAGTTCTTTTTCTCCTATTAGCGTATTGTTGACTTGGTAATATATTTTACTAGCCTTGCAGATTCTATTTGTTATTTCTCTTTCTAATCGTTCATCCTTGCTGATCAGTGTACCTAGATATTCATAAGTATCTACTTGTTCTAGGACCTTCCCATCTACATTTATGTTTATATCCTCTCCTCTTGCATTCTCTGTCATTCCTTTATGTTCTAAGTGGTTCTTCCATGTATCTATGTTGGCTTGAAGTTGTTGCGGATTTCTCGAAACTAGTAGAATATCATCCGCATAAAGTAAATCTTGTGTGCATATAGGGTTGGGTTGTAATATTCTATTCCAGTTTTCCTTAGTTTTTGCAATTCTTGTAGATGTAGTCTATATATATGATAAAAAGTAGGGGGCATCGGCTGTCCCCTTGCTTGATCCCTGTGACCATTTGTAATTCTTCCGATGTTTGTCCGTTTAATCGCACTTTTCCTTTTATGTTTTTATGTAGGCTTTTTATTATTCTTCGTATTAGGGGGTCACCTGTAGTTCTTCTAGTGCCTTTCATATGTATTCTCTTGGTACTAGGTCAAATACAGATTGTCGGTCTAGAAACGCTAAATATGACTCTTTGTCTTTATCTATTGATTTTCCTATTATGGCTCTTATTGTGTATATGTTATCTTGTGTCTGTCTTCCCGGTCGGAATGCTGTTTATTCGTCGTGTATGCTTTCTTCTACTTCGGATCTCAGGCGTTTTTCTATTATGCTGGTGTATGCTTTAAGTGCTACTGGTGATAAGCAGATAGCTCTGTAGTTATCACAATTTGTCGAGTGTCCCTTTTTACTTCCTTTTACAATAAAGGAAGTATTGGATTTGCCCCAAAAATTCGAAATTGAGTTTTCAACAGATCTTCACGTTTTCGAGTCCCTTGAACCCAAAAAACATGTTTTTGTTGATTGGTCTGTCTGTGTGTCTGTCTGTGAACAGAATATCTCAAAATCGAAAAGAGGTATGACGATGAAACTTCATATATACGTTTTGTGTACTATTTAGATGAGACAGCAAGAATTTGAAGAAAATCGCATAACCGGAAGTACGTGTTTTCTCTTGTGATTTTTCAGTTTTTTTCGATTTTTTCATAAACGGCTGTAACGATTTTGTTCAAACTTTACATTTTTATTACATTTTTAATGTGTATTGATGTGAAGTTTGTGATTTTTCATTTGAATACTTCTAAAATGGGTTTCTTTTGTTACTTTATTTTTTTATTAACTCCTATTTTAAAGAGAACACCCGGTATATTATTACATTTTTTAATTCAGCTTAAAATTTTAGAGAACATTTGTCTCTTCAACTAACGCTCTATTTTGTACTGTTTTTGTAGAATTTGTAATTTTTTAAAACGTTTGACAAATGCTTCAAAATTAAAAATCAAATTGTTGGTTAATTATAAGATCACTGTAAAAGGAAGTTGTGTGAGAGTATCACACCAGATTTTTATATATGGGAATGATGATATTGTTTTCCCAGCTCTTGGGAATCTTTTCTTCTGACCATGCCTGTTGGTATATTTTTGTTAGCCATTTGCCTAATATTGGACCTACTTTTTTAATTAGTTTTGGGGTTAGGTTGTCCTAACCTGGTGATTTTCCGTTTTTGATTCTACTCAGTGCCTCTTTTACTCTTTCTTCTTTTATTTCTTCTGTCTAATTTATCGTATCTTCTAATTCCTGTTCTTCAGGCGGTGGTGTTTCATTGTTCCCTTGGAATTTTGGTGTGAAATATTCTTTCCATGCTTCTAAAATTTTACTTGTTTTAGTTTGTAGTTTTACTTGTTTTAGTTTGTAGTTACAGGGAACAAGATAGCTGAAATAGGTCTAAGCATATTGAAAGAAGAAATAGAAAAAGTCATAAAACAAGCAAAAAACAATAAAACACCAGGTCCAGATCAGATCCCAGCAGATTGGTTAAAATGTCTTAATGAAGAAAATATAAGCAATTTAACTAAACTATTTAATAATATTTACCAAAAAGGACAACTCCCCCGAGAATGGCTTCGATCAACATTTATACCGATACCGAAGAAAAATAATGCCAGAGCATGTGCTGATTTCAGACTGATAAGTTTAATGAGCCACACTCTCAAACTCCTGCTTAGAGTGATACAAAACAGAATTTATACTAAGTGTGAGGAATTTATAACTGATGAACAAATGGGGTTTAGAAGAGGCTTTGGAACAAGGGAAGCTTTATTCTGTATGCAGACTTTATTACAACGGTGTTGGGAAGTATGTAAACCAATATATATATGCTTTGTCGACTACGAAAAGGCATTCGACCGTGTACAACATACGAATACAACATATTGGTTTAGATGACAAAGATATTGCCGTACTGAGGACTTTATATTGGAATCAATATGCAACAGTGAAAATTGACGGTGACCAGGAAACAAACGAAATTCCTATTAGACGAGGAGTGAGACAGGGTTGCGTTCTATCACCCTGCCTCTTTAATATCTATTCAGAGGTGATTTTTAAAAAAGCTCTAGGAGAAGAAAAAGGCGTCCGAATTGGAGGTGAAAGTATTACAAATATAAGATATGGTGATGACACGGCGATATTGGCTGAAAGCATCGAAGACCTTCAGATGATGTTAGACAAAGTCAATGAACAAAGCATACAAATGGGATTAACCATAAATGTTAAGAAAACCAAACTGTTAGTGACTAGCAAACTTGATGTAGGCCCACTGAATTTACAACTTAATGGAGTAAATATCTCTCAAGTCGATCATTTTAAATATTTAGGTAGCTGGATCAACAAAAATTTGGACCCAGATGAAGAAATAAAATATCGCATTCAGCTAGCTAGGAATTCTTTTCTGAAGTTTAGAACAATACTAAGTAATAAACATCTCAAACTACCCACTAGAACTAAATTTCTCAAATGCTATGTCTGGTCTGTGCTTCTGTACGGATGTGAAACTTGGACACTAAAAATCGTTACTATGAACCGCATTGAGGCATTTGAGTTGTGGTGTTACCGTAGAATCTTCAAAATTCCCTGGACGCAAAGAAAGACAAACGAACAAGTGTTAAACATGATGAACAAGGAAAGAGAACTTTTAACTATAATAAAACAAAGAAAACTAGAATATCTTGGGCATGTAATGAGAGGACCAAAATACGAACTTCTACGTTTAACACTAAATGGGAAAATAGAAGGAAAGAAGTGGATAGGCAGAAAGAAAATGTCGTGGCTGAGAAACCTGCGCCAATGGACAGGCCTAACAGCCGAACAGTTATTCCATGCTGCACGGGATCGATATCGATATAAAGAAATTGTCGACATGGTGATAGTCAACGTCTGATAATCGGACAAGACACATGAAGAAGAAGAAGTTTGTAGTTCTCCTCTACAGTTTTTCACATTCTTTACTTTTTGTGTTGGTGTTTTTTTTCAGCTTTTGACCACGTTCAAAAACTCTTTCTAATTCTCTATGTGATTTTTTCTATCTTCTTTCAAAAATCTTCCCACGCCTTTCGTTTGGCTGCTTTCACTTCCTCTTTTGTTGCATTTCGTTTTGTAATGTAGTTTCTTTTATTATTTTCTGTTTTTTCCCTTATGTATGTTTTCCAGGCTTCTTTCTTTTCTTTAATTTTTTTTTCACCTCGTTATTCCACCATTTAGTTCTCTTTTGGTTTGAGCTTTGCCTTACTGTCTGTGTGCCACATACTTGTGTCGTTTGTATCATTGTCTCTTATAAGCAGTTCCATTTCTTATCTAGATCCTATGAATTTTCGTCTTGCCTTTCTTGTTCTTCTTTAGAATGCAATCTGTTTGTGTTTCTTCATACGTTTATCTTATTTCTGGATTTTCCAGTGCTTCCAGCTTTATTCGTGTATGAGTACTTGTGCTTTCTCTAGGTGGTTTTTGTATGTTGGTATCTGCTATTACCAATCTATGTTTACTGTTTAATTCCGCGCCTCTGATTACTTTGATGTTACGTATTGCGTATCTCATACTTCTGGTGTAGGTTATAAAGTCTATCAGGCTTTTATGTCTCAACTCTTCTGCTTCGTACGTTATTTTGTGAATACTTTTGTGTGGGAACCAGGTATTCCCTACTAAGATCTGGTTTACTATGTAGAAGTCGAGCATTCTCTCTCCATTTGTGTTAATTTCTCCTGGTAATCCGTGTCCCTCATAGTTTCCTGTCCTAATTCCATGTTGTCGCCTATATGGGCATTCCAGTCTCCCATTATTATCACATGTTTATTTTGGGTCTGCATTTTTTCTAGGGTTCACTGTAGTTCGTCATAGAACGCTTCTTTGTCGTGTACATTGGCATTCTCTGTGGGTGCATATATTTGGATAATTCCTACTTTCTCTTGGAGTTCTAAATTTATGGTCATTATTCTAGCGTTTAT
Organism: Agriotes lineatus; assembly: GCA_940337035.1. Classification (NCBI taxonomy): domain Eukaryota; kingdom Metazoa; phylum Arthropoda; class Insecta; order Coleoptera; family Elateridae; genus Agriotes; species Agriotes lineatus. The sequence continues at coordinate 23,163 of CALNHX010001455.1, forward strand.
CGCTTCCCATTGTGTTACTCTTTTCTCTAGGTCGCCACTGAGTATTATGCCTACTCCTTTTTTTGCCCAACTACCTGTGGGTGTTCCTGAATATCTCAAGGTGTATCCTTTACTCATCATTTTTATGCCACTTCCTTTCATCTTTACTTCGGATATTCTTTGTATTTGCACGTTATTGCATTTCTTTTGTTATTTCTACTTCTTTATCTGTGAGGGTCGTAATATTCCATATCCCAATTCTTAGCCTTGTGCTCGCCAGTCTCCGGTTTGACCGTTCATTTCCGAGGCTCGCTGTAGTTCTCCGAATCTGTCTACTTAGGGCGTGTGATTAGCCCAGCCACTAAGGCCCCGTTGCCCCGTTACCTCGGGACAACTGGCCTTTGGTTCACGACCACTTATTGTGAATATTTAAGGCAATCCTGTCTCCAGGACTTCCCCCATCCGCCGCCCGGAGGACGCGCTCTCTAGAAGTGAGGTCTCTCGAGAGATTCTTTCTCTCCGCAGATATAAAACTGTATACCTTAACAAAATTTACAAGAAGCCGTGTAGCGCAGTTGGTAGAGCGTTAGACTTGCATAAAGAAAGTCCACGTAGGGCGGAATTTTTCCGCAGCCTTGGCGATCAATATGAGTTCGGTAAGACCATTCACACTTAGGCAGCAAATTAACGGTGCTCTACTCAGAACCACAGACCTTAAGAGATAAAGTAACAAGGTCAACACATTTCCAAGACACACGGTATACAATGGTTGCTACGCAAGCAGGAAAGGTGCGCTCCAACTTTGTAACCCGAAAGTGTGCCAGGGAGAGCATTGCACCGCTCAATGCTAAAGCGTATAAAGCACCAGCTTTTACACCGCAAGGTAAAATGGGGTTATCGATAATACATACATGCATACAACGAAATCTACTGATTTGTATAATTATTTTTAAATTAAACGGAAAAGATATGAGTAACATAATTTTTGAAAAAACTGGTTACTTTGCGATTATTTAAAAAACATTTTACAGAAGATATAGATGATATATACGTAATATACTTACAAACACTGTTTATAAAACATTTATTTCCATTGTTACTTTTTTGTAAAAACATAATTTTTCAAAAAATCTTCTGGTCAAGAGTTATAGACAATTACGTAATATATACCACTGTTTTAAAAAAATCATTCTCATTGTTAATTTTTGGACTGCGGAAATTTTTGTCAAAATTTTAATTTATTTTTTTTAAAACTTTACTTTTTATTTCCTTTTACGATAAAGGAAGTATTGGATTCACCCCAAAAATTCGAAAAGAGTTTTCAACAAATCTTTACGTTTTCGAGTCCCCTGAACCCAAAAAACATGTTTTTGTTCATTGGTCTGTGTGTCGTCTGTCTGTTTGTGTGTGTCTGTGAACAGAATATCTCAAAAACGAAAAGAGGTATTACGGCGAAACTTTATATATAAGTTTTGTGTATAATGTACATAAAACAACAAGCTTTGGAAGCAAATCGCATAACCGGAAGTAGGTGTTTACTCTTGTGATTTTTCAGTTTTTTCGATTTTTTCAAAAACGGCTCTAACGATTCTTTTCAAACTATACATTTTTATTACATTTTTAATGTGTATTGATGTGAGTTAGTTGATCTTCCAGTTAAATGCCTCTAAAATGGGTTTCTTTTGTTTTATTTTCTATTTTTTTTTATTAACTCCTATTTTAAATAGAACACCCGGTATATTATTACATTTTTTAATTTAGCTTAACATTTTATAGAAAATTTGTCTCTTGAAGTAACGCTCTATGTTGTACCGTTTTTGTAGAATTTGTAATTTTTCGAAAATATTTGACAAATGCTTAAAAATTAAAAATCCAATTTTTGGCTAATTATAAGATCACTGTAAAAGGAAGTTGTGTGCGTGTATCACACCAGATTTTTATAAAAACTTTTTAAACAAAAGTTGTAGATAACTGCAGAATATACGATCCTGTTCTAAGGGATTTAATTTTTATGAAACAATTATTACAATTGTCCGGAAAACAAAAAAAACATAAGACCACTTCCGATTGGCCGATTTTAGCCGAAAATAAATTGGTATCTCCAAATTTATATTAAAGGTTAAAATAGAAATTGTGAGGTTGGTCGATTAAACCTTCTGAGGTGTAGAGTGGGCACACACACACACACACACACTGACAGACACACATCACTATGAAAACCAATCTCTGAATCAGAAGATACGAAAACGGATAGTTCTGCAAAAATCTCGAGTGCGAAAATATTCATGAGTGCTGTAGTAAAAGTAAACAGAATTTTTCATGCAATAAGCTTATTATATAAAATATTGAATAATTTTTTGTAGTAAGTTTATTCATCATCATCATCACCCAGTCTCTCCAGTTCATTGTTGAACATAGGCCTCCCCAAGATGTTTCCAATTTTCTCTATTTTAAGCAGCTGCAATCCAGTAGGTCGAGATTCTCTTAAGGTCGTCGGTCCATCTAGTCGGCGGTCTACCCTGACTACGTTTATCGGCTCTCGGTCGCCATTCAAAGATCTTTTTTGTTCATATACCGTTTCTTAATCTTGCTAAGTGACCTGCCCAATTCCATTTTTGCTTTGCAATACGTGTTATAACATCCTCCGGATTTCTTCATTTCTCACTCTGTCTCTCAGCGTTAATCCAAGCATAGATCTTTCTATTTTGCGTTGCATGACTTGTAATGTCTTCGCTGTCACTTTGGTTAGAGTTAGTGTTTCTGCTTCATACGTTAGGACCGGGAGAACACATTGGTTGAAGGCTTTTCTTTTCAAACTAGTCGGAATGTCGGCCTTAAAAATATCTTGTAGTTTTCCATATGCGCACCAACCTAGACTTATTCTCCTAGACAACTCGCACGTTTGGTTATCTCTACAGATTCTTATTTCGTGCCCGAGGTAAGTATATTTTTCGGCTATTTCAATTTCTCTATTCTCTAGTTTCATCTGTTCACTAAATACTAGGTTGGTCATCATTTGGGTTTTATCCTAATTCTTTTTCAATCCAACTCTTTATGTTACTTGCTGTAACTTACATAACTTCCCTAGCTTTTTTATAGTCATCCGCTATTAGTACTATATCGTCTGAAAAGCAGAGATGGCTTAATTTTTCTCCATCAATTTCAACTTCTATGTTTTCCCACTCTGTCATTTTCAATGCGTGTTCTAATACTGTAATAAATATTTTTGGAGATACGGTGTCTCCTTGTCGAATTCCCCTTTTAATATTTATTTTGCTGGTGGTTTTATGGAGTTTTACGGTTGTTGTAGCATTTTTGTATATTTGGTGAATGATATTGGCATATCTATGGTTAATTCTGCCTTCTTTTAGTGCTTGTAAGATGGCAGTCATTTCCATGATGTCGAATGCTTTCTGGAAATCGACGAATATCAGGACTAGCGGTCTATTATATTCTATTGTTTTTTCGATTAGGACTTTAATATTTTGCAGATGGTCGTTCGTTCCATAACCCTCGCAAAATCCGGCTTGCTGGATTATTCGGGTGAATATTTTGTACAGATGGTTCAAAAGACCGATGGGTCTATAGTTTTCCAAGTTTGTTTCATCCCCTTTCTTGTAGAGAAGTATCGTTATTGAATTGTTCCAACTTGTAGGTATATTCTGATTTTGTAAGCACAAGTTGAACAGTTTTTCTAACCTATCTATTAGTGTGGGACCTCCCAATTTTATGGCCTCTGTGACAATCCCGTCTTCCCCTGGAGGTTTATTGTTTTTCATTTTCTTAAAAGCGTTGTAAACCTCTGTTTTGGTGATATCAGGGATGTCTTCAGATCCTACGTTCATGACTTCGAAAGTGTCTTGTTCTAGATCTAGGTCAAATTGAGTTCTATATAAAGTTTTATAAAATTCTTCTACTATACCTAATATCTCTTCTCTGTTTGTTATTAGCTCTTTCCTTTTATTCCTAGGTTTGTGAATTTCCTTTTTTCCGTTTGTCCATTTGCTTCTAAGTATTTTCATGCTCCTATTTTCTTCGACGGTCTGCATAATTTTTTTTTGTATTTCCGCATGTCCTTTCTAATGGTAATTGATACTTCCTTATTGATGGCATTTATTGTTTGGTGGTCTAAATTTTCTCCTTTTAAAAGTTTTCTTCTTTCTTCTATTTTTATTTCTGTTTCTCTGCTAATTTTCTCTTCTTTTTTATTTCTAGGACATGACTTTTCTTTTGCTTCCGTTATGGTGTTAATTATCAGGTCGTGCACGGTCTTTATGCCATTTGTCGGTGGCTTATTTTTCAAAGCCTCACTGATGCATTTTTCAAATTCTTGTCCATTTTCTGGCTGCGTCCAGCGCTTTTATTTTTCTCTTTCTGGCCATTTTATTCCGCTCTTTGTTGATGTCTACTTCTATAGTCGCCCTTACCATTCTGTGGTCACTTCCCGTTGTAAATCTATTTAATACCGTGACATCTTTAAATATGTGTTTTTTGTCTGTGATAAAGTAATCAATCTCGTTAAACGTTTTTCCGTCTGGACTCCTCCATGTCCATCTTCTGTGGAGTTTCTTGTAAAAGAAACTATTGATTTGGTATAAGTTTTTTTCTAGTAGGTAATTCAATAGCATATCGCCTCGAGGGTTTCTGCCTGGACTACCAACTTTCCTAATGCATGCTCTGATGGGTCATTTTTTATTCAAATTTTGGCATTAAGGTCTCCGCATAGAATGGTAAAATGTGCCGGGTTTTGTTCAAATACTTTGGTCACGTCGTCATAAAACATCTCTACTTCGTCATCGTTGTAGTCCGAAGTCGGTGCATAAACCTGAATAATTTTTAATTTATATTTGCTATTAAGTCTAAGGATAAGACATGCTACTCTTGTATATATTTTCTCTATGGCAACATTATATTTCTTTTAATGTGTAGTATAGTTTTGAACAGCACCCAGTATAATTTAGTTCTTCTCTTACACATCGTAATAAATTATTCAAAGTAAAACATTATTTTTTTAAATCCCTTATTTTCTTCTTAATATCTTCCCTGAAACTATATTCCACAAGTTACAAATTCATTTTCTTGATTTATATCTTCATTCGATTATTGCTATACTGCGTCTCAGGGTGACTAGACAGTACAGGGCCTTATGGCAAACAGCGATGCCATATGTCTCCACAAAAGTGTTCTGTAGAAAATATGCCCCCATCACAGACAAACAAATCCGGCTATTGTAATAGAAACAGCTTAACTATAATCCCTCATTACCTGGTACGTTTTGTCAGTGGCATTCAAACAAGTTTAAGAACGAAACAATTACGTACAGTAGGATCTCCGTTATCACAAACACATAATTCTTTTAATCGGAACTTGTCATAGTTTTTTAATGAGTAAAATTAGGTTTTAACAAGCATAAAATTCGCCAAATTTAGTGGATTTGATAGCCGGTAAAAATAAATAAAACGAATATGTGTTTCACGGCAATCGAGTTTATATATTTAAAATAGAAATTGGAAAAAAACAGTAACTGATTATAATTTTTAATTGTAAAGTTTAAAAATTGTACAATTCGTGTATCACTACTCGCTGTCACTATTGTTCGCTTCACTATTAATGTCACTATCACTATCTGCATCATTTATATTTATAATAATTGGTTCTATATCTTCTAACAAATTATCGACTTCCCACATTGTCCTTTCTGTTGCTATTACGTGATTTACATAGTTATTCCATTTTTCTGGCGTAACTCGCAAATATGCTTCACTGATTAAATTTCGGACTTCATTCTCCTTAAAATTCGTGTTATGTCCGGCTACGTACCTTAAAAAAAATCCGCTTAATTGTGCATTAAATTTACTTTTTAAAGATTAATAATAAATAATTAAAAAATATGGTGATAAATCGTGGATGTTATAATTTTAAATAAGAAAATTATGGACAATAAACTAATTAAGCAAAGGATGTTTAATTTAATTATGTATTTATAATATCTTGGGTGTCGATCTTTGATAACATTAAAAATTTATTTAAATGACATTTTGGAAGCTTTTGCTGCATTACAATTCAATAAATGCCAAAATTAAACAGTGTTTACGACAATATTTAAATTAAATACCTTTTTACTTCACTCCACACCAATTCTATAGGATTCACTTCGCAATGGTAGGGCGGGAGTCTCAAGATCTTCACATTGTGCCTTTTTGCAATTTCTTCTATTTTATACCCATCATAGTTTCGTTTGAAGGTATTAACTACTTCCAACAATTCGTTTTTTAAATAGTCCTCTTCAAAAAATAAATCTTTAGACCGAAGCCATGCCTGAATTTCGGCTTTATTTGAAGTACTGTTCGGAATTTGCTCTAACTTTCTACTGTGGTAAGACGCATTGTCCATAACAACAACAGTTTTTTCTGGTAGATTCGGAATCAACTGATGTTCGAACCACTTTTCGAAATTGGGTCCATCCATTTCATCATGGTAATCTTGGGTATTTTTCTTAGCCAAAAAAGTCAGCTCTGCTCCATCAATAAACCCGTTTTTGCATCCTGCATGTAACAGGACAAATCGTGGACCACGAGTTGTAGGAGCTTTCAAACCTGTGGTCAATCCACGAATAAATGCATCCCGATGCGATTTAATCGATTTATCGACCCATTCTTTCGATACACTATGTCCGATATTTATCCACGATTCATCCAAATACACGATATTGTATCCAACTTCACGATTATTACGAATTTCGCGTAAATAACGATGACGCCAAGAGATTATTTCTTGCTTTTCAATTAAAATAGATTTTCTGCCACGCTTTTCATACACAAAGTCCATGTCACTCATTATGCGATGCATTGTTGCGCGCGAAAAATTAGGCAAATTTGCATTGCCATTTACTGCAGCTAACACAGAATTTATTGTAGGCGGTATATTGTCCCGATAAAACTGGTGCACTATTCTGCGAATGTCACTCTTCATTTCTCCGTCGTATTTGTTTTCACGAGATGTAACAATTTTGCGCTTTTTGGGCCTTTCTTTTGGAGGAAGTAGTCCAGCTGGTGAAGTGTACTCTTGTCTCACGTTGTAAAGCTTCTTTTCACCCACGCCACTCATTTCGGACACTTTTTTGATTATAGTGGATATCGAATCGTTAGTTTGATTTAAATGGTAACTGACGAGATTCAGTACTATTTGCTTTTCTGAAACTTGCGAAGATTGTCCACGTTTCCATTTAACAATTTCCTCCATTGAGCGGTCAAAACAACAATAAACAACAATAAAAGCACTAACAATAGATAAATGTATAGAACACTATGCAAAAATAATCGCAAATGGAATATGTCAACAGGCTCTGAGAACAGATGAAGACTAAACATATTTTGTACAAAAATTACCCTAATGGCTTATTAATTTATTTTGCATTAGAAAGTAGTTATGAATCACTCAAACTTTTGGAAGTACAAATTTGTCACCCTCATTATGGTTGTAATTAAGAACCAATTTGATGCATACAGCAGACGTTAAACCTGATGTGCAGTAAATTACTTCAGTTTTAAAAATGATAAGATATAGGTATTAATTATTTATAATCTTCTATACAGGGTGATTTATAATAGGTGTAAAACACTTTACTATCTTGTTCCGGAAGTAATTTTAAGATAAAAATGTCATATGGACTAGGTCATATTCCAATTTGTTTTTACTTATGTTTTGAAATTGTTCTTTAATAATCATTACTAATTCACTAAAATTTAAATCTGTTGTAGTTCTGTAACTAATTGGAATATGACCTATGTCCATATGACATTTTTATCTTAAAATTACTTCCGGAACAAGATAGTAAAGTGTTTTACACCTATTATAAATCACCCTGTATAAATAATGGTTTCTGAATTACAAATTATACTTTCTCAAACTGATTAATCTGAACTACAAATGATGCTTTCTGAATTAAAATTTTGCGTGAGAACTTATTGGGAACTTCTGGTTTTCGTCTATTTCGGTCAACTTATACCATCACCCGTTGCATAGAACTGGCAACGTCGGAGCGAAATTCCCATAAGGAAAGCATTCCCTATCCTCTCCACGCTGTCTTGTCACCCTGAGACGCTCTATAGAGTTGTACTTTTGGGGAAAACTCCAGTATAGTGCACTGGTATATTTTGACATTTACGGTATATTCGCAGAAACTCTTTTGTCGTGGGGGAATTCAAATTCAATATTACCTTATTGTCTACGATCACGCACATGCACTTAAGCACCAGTGGGCTATATTGGAGTTTAGCTTGAATTTGCTTCATTTAGAATATCGAACACAGTTGCATCCGAAATCTAGCATTATAAAAAATTGCCAGAACATTAATATCTGTTTAATTCTTAATACTTACATCAAATATTTGGCCAACTTTTCCAATGATGGCTGTTTTACTTAATTTACTGTTGATATCTTTTATATTGTTAGGTATATTTTGTAACTAAACTGTTGTACACTGCTAAAATAATGTAAATGCAAAGCCTGCTCTGAATCACAAAACAAATAAACAGAATATATGTATAGTCCATTTACTTGACATCTGCACTGTCAGTGTCAAACTAAAAAAAAATGTCTTGACTATACCTCAAAAACAATGTGAGAGAGAGAAACAACTTTATTTATAGCAAAGTGAAGCTGCTTGCATTTTGCAAGTTGCTTTGTAACACAGCATACTTATCTATCTACACAGACAAATTTTTGATTAAAAATATTTTCAATAATTCTAACCATAAATATGATGATGGACTATATGAACTGAATCGCTTAATATAGATTCTGAAAATTCTACTAATTTTTTCTTTTCTAATCGAAATGTGGTAAAAAAATCTAAAACATTTTTCGAAATAGTTGCCCCGAGCACCGAACCAAAGGCCATATACCTCGAATTGCCTTTTCCCATATTTTGTACTGTATCTTCTATTAAGCGATTCACTGCAGCTTTCATAAATAGATTGCTTTTCACGTTGTACTTTTTCGCCTTGGTCTTCATTGTTCGTTTCAAACCGTATCGTAGGGTCCACTATTATTGCTCTCTGTGATTTATTGTCAAATGCTACAATATCGTTATACCTATTACTCCCGTTGCTATCAATTGCGTAAACTTCCTCATAACAATCAAAATCACGATCACTGAGAAGGCTGGTGATTTCATGTTTTATTTTATGATGGCGATTAATAATCAGCAGGGAATTAAATGAACAACTGCCGATTACATGAGCAGGAGTTTCATTCTCTTTGCCGCATCGACGGCAAAGGTTCGACATGTTATTCAATGTATTCCCAGGTACACCGGCCAAATTTGCATAATTTGTTGATAACTTCAATGCTGAAGTCCATTCTGAAGATGAGAGAGTATTCTTGTTAATAACAAAGTTATTAGCTGGTGGATAGGTTGAAAAATGTTTAACACCGACCAATTGATATTTTTTGGAACACCATTCTTGAAATGCAGACCCACGAAGAAGCGATCGCATTTCTCGTGAACTTTTACCATTTACCTTCAGCTTTTCTTGGCAAAATTGCATTTCTCGTTTACAATAAAATATTTCTTGGAAAAGTAAATCATCAATACGTGACAGTTTTTTAGCAATTAAAAAATGTTGTAGAAAAGCTTCCCAACTGCAGTTTAATATTGCCAATCCTCTAAATTTTCTTGGTGAATACAGCATTGATGTACAAGTAGAACCGGGAAGGCCAATGATTGTTTTCACATTTCTGATTGTATCAACACCATTCAATATATAGTCAGGTATTTTATTTAATGGTGCTGATTGAAGAGGGTATATTAACATAGGAAAAATGTATTGGTTAATTATGTTTAATTTTTGATCAGGCTTGAGAAGCGGTGATGTAACTAACTTTTCAAAATTCTTTTCAAAGGTTTGTAACACGTCAACATCAAATATAATTTGATCTGTAAAAGTACATCCCAAATATTTTATTCTGTCAGTCTTTTTGATGCAGTTTATCTTGACACTGGATATTTCTAACTCGTACGACACTAGTACAGTAATTTAATTGTTAAAAAGTGAAAAATAGCAGTGGTGCCAACATAATGTCAGCTTGACAGTGCAGATGTCAAGTAAATGGACCATATATGCATTTGACTTCCACAATTGCGTCAAGTATGGTGATGGCTTAATAACATTTAGGATTAACGTTTAAATGATGGTACATGAACGTAGCTTTTAGTTCCGGTATTTTACTTTCGGTCTGATCACCGACAGTGGTACATACCTTTTTGACATTGCAAATGGTCACCCAATACATGGTGGAGACCATTTTTCAAATCATCCCTAAGGAGTTTTACGTCACCATATCACTTTTTGCGTGTTCATATATCGAGCATTTTGCTCTCTTGATAAGGAGAAAAAAAAAATGTTGGGTAAACAATTTTCGACCCTTCAGTTGTATCTGGGTGTCTACTTTAATTTTCCTCAATTTTTTTCCATAGTTCTTAAGTGCGTGGTTTATACACTCGATCTTTTTTACCTCCGATCTAATGGGAACATTTTCCTTAATTTTTGCGAAAACACTCGCATCTCCATCGGCAATAAACTTCATATACCGAACACCGTGCCTACGTTCACTTTCGCAAGAACCATCTACCATCATATTAAGTTCAATGGCTGGTGCAGATTCATACCAATTTTTGTAGCAAGTATGATCCAAGGGTTCTTTATTTTTATTTTCTCCTCGTGTGCAAATTGAGCAAAATCTGTTTCTGGCAGCAACAGATAACAGTTCTCCTGTTTGGCGTCCAATTATCCCAACCATGTCGAAGGCAGAATTATAATGGCTCCCATAAGATCTCTTACTCCAAGATCCGTCGACATATACTGAAATCCACGGTATTCCATCAGGGAGTTGATTTAATGGCATACTTTTGTTTTTCACTCCCAGCGCATTCAAAAGAATGCCATAAGGACGACCTCCATTCCTATATTCGAGTTCATTTGTTATCAACTATAATTTTTATTAATTTTACTAATATTATCGTTGTTCAAATATCACACGCGTAATGTTAATAAGGGCCGGTTCTACAATGCAAGTATATACCTAGAATAAGCTATCCGAGGTATAATTGCCATAGTTTCCTTTGTTACAGCAATCGTTTCTAGGGTATTTATTCCTCGGATAACTTTATCCTTGGTTTGTAAAACCGGTCCTAAAGCGTTTATCCCAGTAAATATCTATTACGTCCTTCTTGCATATCGAAAAAACTGAGGCGTCTCTGTCTCTGTGATACTAAGAAGACATTGTTTGTTATTTCTAGAATTTTTCAAATTAAAAATTATTCGGCCTTACATTATTCTCTTTGGTAAAATTTAATTGTTCAACACTTAAACATTGCTGCCTTAAAGCAAAATTGACTGCAAAAAATTGCACCCCTAACGGGTTCGGGTTTTTGATTAATGACAATTTGTTTTCATCAATTTTGTTAGACAACAATGTTTTCATAAAGAAACCAATTTTATCGATAAAAATATATAGTCTTATGATTTTAGTGTTGAAAATAGCGAGAAAAAGCGAGCAATAATAACAATATCAAACAGTGTAATGTAGTGACTAATTACTATTGCTGTTTCACTTTCGATTCTTATACTAGGTAAGTACGTTCAACTTGGGATCGGTCCAAAAAACCGCCAGGCAATTCTTTGTCTGAAGTAAATCCCGACGCGCCAACCCCCAAACTTGCATATTTATTTTCCAAATGGACAGCTAAATTCTTAGAAGTGCCAACGATTGCCTTGAGGTGCACCCCATCTCACGATAAGTGAATTCGCGACCTCTCCATTCCCTCTCGCACAATCAACTTCAAACAAGTTGTTATCATTTAGCTTAGTTTGAACCCCATCTTCCGAGGAGCAGCTCAATTTTTTCCCTGGGCTTGCGACGACGCTCTGAGAGGGCAAATGTTTCGGCATCACCATCACGCTCTGCTAAGGTAGTGTAATATTGTTATTGCATGCGTATTGTGTAGCCGAGGCCAGTGCATAATGGAATGTTTGAATTATTCCTGTACAACGGCTGATGTAATGGAATGTTTAACTTTGCTCAACAAAATTTTGCCAATAATGTGACAGTTCTAGTACGATTGGCGGAAAATGTCATTTTTGAATAAGAAAAGTCTGGTGTGATACATGCACACAACTACAGAAAACGTACAAAATAGAGTGTTAGTTCAGGAGACAAATTTTAATCCGAATTCAAAAATGTAATAATATACCGGGTTTCTATTTAGAGTATGAGACCTTGTAGCGTGTAGACGTGTGTAGTGCAGTGCTTGAGTCTAAAATACTCTATTCGTGATTTTTAATCGATAGTCTGTTCTTTACTAATTATCTTCTGAAGCAATGGCCGGTAAAACCAGATCTCAGTCCGTCGTCAGAGATGATATTCAAGATATGGTGAAAGAAGTGACAAAAACCTTACTGGCAGATGAGAAATTTATAAACTCCATAGCAACGGCGGTTGCAAACACAGTTAAGGATAACTTAAATGCAATTATTATAAAACAAAACAAAAAAATCGATTCAATAACTGAACGTGCTATTAAAGTGGAAAGTGAAAATAAGAAATTGAAGTTGGAAATCGATCGCCTTGAACAATATTCCAGGCGCACATCCGTTCGCATATTTGGGCTGGCTGAAAATGATAGCGAAAATACCGATGAAATTTTAATCCACGTGTTCAACAATAAAATGAAGCTAAACGTCACACTCTCTGATATCGAGGTATCTCATCGAGTTGGTCGGGCTACTGGTACACATCCACGGGCAGTGATAGCAAAATTTTCTTGTAGAAGAGTCCGTCAAGTGGTTTTAGACAATGCAAAACATCTCAAGTAAAGTGGCATTGTTATTAAGGAAGATCTAACTAGAAAGCGAGCTGAGTTATTTAAACGAGCGGCAGCAGCCTTTTCCTATAAAAATGTATGGTCTCGCAATGGTTTAATACTAATTAGGCACAATGGAACTCTTTCTAAGATCGATAATCCTGACGATTTGGAGGCTATCTTAAAAAATGGTGATGACTCGACGCTGGCTACAAACGCTTAAAGAATTATTAAGCCTGAAAGAATTTTTCGTTTGTTACTACATATTTAAGTTAAGTTACTTATTAATTTAGTTAGATAATTAACGTATTTTAATACATATATATTTGTATAAATTTATTACATTTTTAGATGAATAGTAGTTTATACTACCAGAACGTGACAGGACTAAGGACCAAACTACATACACTTTTCTCAAATGCCAGTTCGGAATCGTATGACATTATAACCTTAACTGAAACTTGGTTACAAGATGATATATTCAACAGTGAAATTCTTGATAATAGGTATAATGTTTATAGGTACGACAGAAATGCAACCATAACGGGAAGATCACGCGGGGGAGGTACACTGATTGCAGTAAAAAAGAAATTTACTTCTACACTTTTGCCATTTACATCCAATACTGAATCGTTGTGGGTATATGTACAGCTTTCAGGTCAACGCTTTTTTATCAATACAGTTTATTTTGAACCTCAATCTAAAAATGCAAATTACTCCTCCTATATTGACATAATTGAGCAGAACTAAATTTGCTCATCACTGGTAACTTAATAATTCTAGGTGATTTTAACCTACCTGAATTAAACGGAAAAACTTATGATTTTAGTAGCGGTAGCTATAGCTGTCGAAATATTTGGGAGTGTTTCACTTCACTAGGTATGAACTCCTACAACAATATATTAAATATAAATAATAGGACGCTCGATTTAGTCTTTTCTAATATAAAATTAATTATTGAAAACGAATATTCTCCGTTAGTTCCTTTGGACTCCCATCATCCAGCTCTTTCGGTAACATTACATTTACATTCGGGTAATCTAAAACGTCAAAAATGGTGCGCATTTCCTTTTAAATACAATTTTAGAAAAGCTAATTTTCTAGAAATGTATAACCTATTCAATGAATGTGATTGGCAGGATTTACTGTACTGATGTGAATCATGCGGTGGAGATTTTTAATCAGAAAATTGAATCAATTTTGCAACAATGTGTACCAAAAATTAAAACTGGTCAGCACAAATATCCTCCGTGGTTTACAAAAGATATAATTACTAAAATTAAACTAAAAAAATATTTTCAAAAGAAGAAACATAGTAGCCATTATTATCTATCTGAATTTAAGAGATTAAGGACAGAGCTAAAAAGTGACATTAAAAACAGTTACAAATCGTACGTACATAATATTGAGGAATCTATTATTCAAAACAATCAACCTAACATCTTTTGGAACTTTATTAAAAACAAGAAATATAACAATGATATCGTTGCTAGTTACATTCTTGACGAGCAAACGCTCTTGGGAAGTAAAGACGTTGCTGAAGGTTTCGCACAGTATTTTTCTTCAACCTACGATCATTCACTTTTAGTTTACAGACAAGATGTTCAGTTACATGTAAACTCAAATGAATATTTGACTATCAATTTAGTGAAATTGGATGACGTTAAGACTGCTATAAAAAAATTAAAACCGACTAGAAGCTGTGGTGTTGATGGGATTCCAAGTTATATTTTTAAGGGTTGTCAAGATAATTTCCGTTATTAGTTATTTTTAATCTAGCACTAAAACAGTCAACATTTCCTAATGCGTGGAAAAATGGGGATAAACACAACATAAAAAATTATAGACCGATTGCCATACTTCCTGTACCTGCAAAGATTTTCGAACAGATACTTTATGATAAAATCTATTACCATGTTAATAACATGATTTCGAGTATGCAGCATGGATTTCTTAAGAAAAAATCGACAGTCACGAACTTGGCGAAATTTGTCAATGACATTAGCGGCGAACTTGATTTAGGTAATCAAGTAGATATCGTATACACAGATTTCGCTAAAGCATTTGATAAAGTTCATCATGGTCTTTTACTTAAAAAACTTGAACAATTTGGATTCTCTTTAGATTTGCTCCAATTTTTACATTCGTATATTGTCAATCGAGAACTTTTGGTGTTCTTTGAAGGACAATATTCTTCAGTTTTCTATGCCACGTCGGGAGTTCCACAGGGCTCAAATTTGGGACCATTGCTCTTTTTATTATTTATAAATGACTTACCAGACGTTATTGAACATTTTAAGTGCCTTCTTTATGCAGATGACTTAAAACTGTATAAGCCTATTAAAAGTGCAGCGGAAGCCCTACAGTTGCAAAGTGATATAAATAGCATTTTTCGTTGGAGTATTAACAATAAGTTGTACTTCAACATATCGAAATGTATTGTTATGACTTATACCTCAAAAAAACACTTTACAACTAATAATAATTTTCTTATGAATGATACAAAACTGAAGAGAGTTACCAATTATAAAGATCTGGGAGTTTACTTTACTTTCAATCTTAATTTTAGATATCATGTCGATAAAATTACAAACATTTCTATGAAGACCTTAGGTTTCATAATTAGACATAGCTATGCTTTTAGCACTACAAAATCATTTATTATTTTATTCAATTGTTATATCAGATCTCGTCTTGAATATGCTTGTACAGTTTGGTTTCCGTGCACTTACAGTGCTCACCAATGTCTGGAAAAGTTCAAAATAAATTTCTAAAATTTCTGCATTACAAACAATTTGGCATAAGTCCTAATTTTGAGTCCTATGAACCGATTCGTGAATATTTCGATATACGTACATTACATCACAGAAGAATTATCCATGTTATTATATTTGCTTATAAATTACTAAATGATCTAATTGATAGTCCACAGCTGCTCTCACACATTGCAATTAGGGTACCACCTCACGGAGTGCGACCGATTTTTGCTTTCTACATACCTCACATTCGTCTCAACATTCGCTTGCATTCTCTTATTGTTAACATGGTTAAAATGTTAAACCAGTATTACAATGTTATCGAATTATTTGGTATTACCCTTCGTAGTCTCAGAATTCAGTTAAATAGTATACAATTTCAATAAACAGCTCATTTTGTTTTGTCCTTATCCTTTCAGGTTCTTTTTCATTCAAATTTACGATTATATGCTAATATTCTTTCTCATTCAGGATTTTATTTGTTTAGCTTAGTCTATTACTATTATTATTATTTTTCAGAAACTTGTAATTAGGCGAAAGCCTGTTTGTTTCTGTATATATATAAATAAAAATAGGAGTTAATAAAAAAAATAGGAGAAAAACAAAAGAAACCCATTTTAGAGGTATTCAACTGGAAAATCACATATCTCACATATGCATATTAAAAATGTAATAAAAATTTTAAGTTTTAAAAAAGCGTTAGCCGTTTTTGAAAAAAAACTGAAAAATCACAAGAGTAAACACCATATTTCCGGTTATGCTAATTTCTTCGAAAGCTTGCTGTCGCATCTAGATACTTAGTACATAAAACTTATATATGAAGTTTCAACAATATACTTACCTCTTTTTGTTTTTGAGATATTCTGTTCACACGCAGACACACAGACTGACAGACAGACCAAAGAACTAAAACATTTTTTTGGGTTCAGGGGACTTTAAAACGTGAAGATCTGGTGAAAACTCAATTACAAATTTTTTATGTGAATCCAATACTTCCTTTATCGTAAAAGGAATTTAAAAAAAACGCTTCCAAAGCAGCAGAACAAAAACTTAATGTATGTAACTCGTATGAAATCGGACTTTTAGACTTGCCTTGTTTATATTCTTCGCTCGCTACGCTCGCTCGGTCATAAACTGCGACTCGTCCAAAAAAGTTCTTAATTTCGTATTACATAAATAACTATTAAAATACATAGTGATATTTTAAAAGGTTCTTCAAGTTTCTCTTTCTATTGTATTTCTTGTTACTTCTATAGAATAGGTAGGTCCTTTGCACTTGAGTAGAGCAATGAGCAATTCGGCAACGAGTATATGTAAATTAATATGGCAACTTTGTAATGCGTCTCGAGTTTATGTGATTGTTATCATCGGTGTTTTAATACAGTTTTTGATATTAGGCATTTGCGTAACATAAGCCAAAGTATGTATCATTTAGCAATCGTTAGTGAGATAATGTAACGGTACTCTAATTTGAATAAATAATCTCATAACGTAAGTAACTGCGGTATTTTTGAAACCTAACGTAAAATGTTCTAAATTGCGCGTTTACTAGTCAGATTCGTGTGTCACAATGTCACAGATTTATTAATCGGTGCACTAGATGCATCTAGTAAATTCTGTACAATTTTCAAACCCTCTATGTGTAGACACTAACCTTTTGTTTTTTATAGAACACGCGGTCAGCGGCCGTTAAGATCCTTAACGGCCGGTGGCTGTTATGAATGAATTTTCATGTGTTCATTTAGTTCAGTTAAAATACAGCAACAGTGCAGTATTACGAAAATAATATTTGTAAACGTCTATATTTCAATAAGCAATTGATTAAAAGTATTTATAATATGAATATTATCTTCTTTCAGAAGTACAGCAAAATTTCATGTGTCGCATCTAACACAATAGCGATGAGGTGGCTTTGTCTACTTTAGCAGATTTACATCATAGGCTTGAGGTAAGCATAATTGTCACTTGAATATAGGAAAAAAATTGTTAGTGGTCATAAAACACTTATCTACCTCAAAAATGTATCAGAAATGCGCATTAAATTTCATGTTAATCTTGCACTTTCCGATGTTGCTTATGCATCGATTAATTGTAATTTTAAAATTACTGGTTAATTACATAGAACAATGGTTTCTCAAAGTGGGGTACGCCGGCCAGATGTAGGGGGTACGCAGCCAGTTTTACGTAATGGCGAATATAAACATGGCATAAGAGAAAACTAGGAAAAAGGTGGGAGGTGGTTTTAAATAATTGACGGAATGCACTTATATAATACCTAATTCTGTTCTTTATTTTTTTGTTAACCAACGTGTAGATACATTGGATCTGCAACAGAATATTAAGTAAATAATGTTTATGTGTAAATTATGTTTTATATACATTTATATGTATATAACTTCCTTTTTACTTTACGAAATTCTGTAGAGTTCACAGTTTTAGTGTGCCAGTTTTCAAGTGCCCGTATAACCACGCAGTACAGAACCTGTATCGAGCCTGTGCTTAAATCTTTATTCGATACAGGCCGTCTTTACCCTATGGATAGAGCAACAATAGGGTATACGTATCGAATGAGTATAGTTGTCGCTACTCGCCATGTATATTTTCTGTAAAGATCCTATACAGATGGTAGATATTTCAAATAGAGATGCAATAAAGCTGCCGTTAAGATACGGTATAGATTTTGCGAAGATCCTGTATAGATTGTCTACAGATGCTATTCTGATACTGTATCGTCCACATTAAGATGCGGTATAGGTTCAAACTGTATATAAATTTAAAAAAAGTTTATACTCTATTTTGCGAACATTTTTTTGTTTGTAATTTTATAAACCCACCTGCAATTGTTTTTGTAGCTGCTTATTATACTTCTATATAAATTTTTTATTTTAAAAATGCGCTATACTTATACTTGCCCTGGCGGAGATTCAAACTGGTTACCTCTGGTACGAGAGTCTGACGGCTTAACCACTTGGCTGATCTGGTGTTTTGCAGTAGTATTCAACGTTTTAGTAATATAGCATTCATACTTACACAACAGCGGTACATATGCTGGTAACCTGTTGGCTGTTATAATAAATTTATTGGTAACAATTACAGTGAGTAAGAAGTGGTGCACAGTCATTTGTTATTTTTATATTGTTGGTTATAATAATTTTACTACAAGCTAATAAATATTATAGTAATGCCAAAAGAAAGTAAAAAAAAGTTGCGTGCTTACACAAATGAAGTGGAAAAAAGATTTAAACGACGACATTACAACTACAACAAAACAGACAACATAATTATAGAGACGTTGGGTGCATTAAAAGCTAGTGTTGGTAAAGGTAATGAAGTACCTAGTTCATGTTCAAGTTTTCTATGTTCATCACATTGTAATTGTGTTTAGGTATAGGTGTAAACGATCCGGCCCGTATCGAAAATAACTCAGTATTGCAGACAGCTGCAGCATCTGTTAATAATAACACAGAGATATTACCAGCGAATGACAACATTTCTGGACAAACATCTGATACTACTGAGAGCGATTGTTTTAGTGAAATAAGTATAGATTTCGTGAGGATGGAGAAGACGGTGAAATAGTACGAAGAACCACGTTCATACAAAAATTACGAGAATGGGCTGTGATGAACAATATTGAATTGAGTCAGCTTTCTAAATTGCTCAAAATATTAGTATTTGATGGAAATCACACCGAATTGCCTTTAAATGCAAGAACTTGACTAGAAACCCCACGCAATGTAAACGTTCACAAATTAGACAATGGTCACTATGTTCACCTAGGAATTAAAAATTATTTAAATACACTGTTTAGTAGTGCCGGTATTGATATTTTAAAACTAAATTTAACCGAATTACAAGTTTCATTTAATATGGATGGCACTCCGATTAGCACAAGCAGTGGTTGTGACTTTTGGCCAATTTTAGGAAGTGTTTGTAATGTTTTTGATGACCGACCTGATGTATTTGTGGTAGGAATCTTTAATGGCCCTGGCAAGCCTGCATCGTACAACAATTATTTGAAAGAATTAGTGAACGAAATGGAGGATTTAATGCTAAACGGATATGAATGGAGTAGAAAAAAATATACAGTTAAAGTGAAGGCTATCATTTGTGATGCCCCGGCACTAGCTTTTGTAAAAGCCGTCAAATGTCACGGAGGCTATCACTGTTGCACAAAATGTTACATAAAGGGCACTAACATTATTGGCACGAGCAAAATAGTTTACACCGATATAAATGTGCCATTGAGAACTGATACCTCTTTCAGAACCCGAAAAACAGTACAATTTGGTGAAGACGATACTGGCCACCACATGAATAAGGAACGTAGTGTGCTTGAACGATTGCCTATTGACATGATCAAAACTTTTCCCATAGACAAGATGCATTTAGTTGACGAAGGTGTTGTCAAAAAGCTAGTGAAGGTGTGGCTGGGAAAACCAGGCCCTCAGAAACTGGTTGCTTCTAAAATCAATACGATTAATCAGCGACTGGAGAATTGCTATCAATACACACCTACAGATTTTCAGCGTAAACCAAGAACTCTTTAATATGCCCATTTTTTGAAGGCATCAGAATGTAGAGTATTTTTATTATATACAGGGCCTATAGTGCTTAAAAATGTATTATCAAAATCAACTTATAAACACTTTATGAGCTTAAGTTTAGGAATACGAATTTTAACATCACCTCTTTATTACCGTAGTTATAACAGTTACGCACAAAGTTTACTTGTATATTTTGTACAGGCATTTATTAAGCTGTATGGTTCAGAACATGCTACCTACAACATCCACGGACTTTTGCATACAGCTGAAGATGCAAAGGAACTTGGCCCATTAGACGAAAATAGCTGCTATTTGTACGAGGCTTACATAAAATGTATTAAAAAAATGTTGCATTCTTTTAATCGTCCATTGCAGCAGTGTAGCAACAGGATTTGTGAAATGATGAAATTTAATGCACCTACCGCAGTTACACGAAGAAAAGTTAAAAAATCAGAACAGCCAATTTTTTCCTATAAAGTGTATGGTACCAACAAATTTAATACAGCACATTTCTACAATTTTAAAATTCGGACTGATTCAACAAATGATAATTGTGTAATGCTTCAAAGTAAAGAAATTCTTCGTGTGAAATATTTCAAAGCATGTGAAGATGGTAAAAAGATTATTGCTGGTCAAAGGCTAATTAATACTAAACGTCAGTGTTTGTTTTGTTACGAGGCTCAGCAATAACGATGGCCTCTTCTGTTAACGGTGCCAACTGACTACCTTCGTGGACCGTTATTATTTCGCTATTACGACTATCATTCCCGACATCTTGAATAATCCGTTCTGTAGATGGTGGATCTGGAATATTGTCGCAGCTTTCATCGCTTCCCACAGATTCACTATCGGGAAAATTATCGTGAGACGATGTTGTTGTTGATATGGGTTTTCTTGGTCTTTTTTTGTTTATGATCATTTTAGGATCATAGATTCTTTCGATGTCACTTGTATCCAAGTCCGTTTTATAGCCCAAAATTTTCTCAGCTTCATGAGCTCTGTTATAAGTATCTAAAAAAAACAAACTAAGAATGCGTTTTCATAAAATAAACTGTATAAATTATAAATTTATGGTTTCTGATTACGAACCAAATATTTTATCACATATTGGAAAAACTTTGTACGTCGGCCACTTCTTGTACGGTTGCTTCTGATTGCGAATATACTCAGATGCCTTTTTGCTATCATATGTTACCTAAAAATCACAAATAAATATTATCATAACCTCAAATAGCAAATTATATATACCTCTCCCTGCTTATTAACCCAATCGGTCGGAAGGACACAAATCTCCATAGTTTCACTGAATTGATAAACTTTATAACTATCGGAGAACGCC
The DNA here is from genome assembly GCA_940337035.1 of Agriotes lineatus. Taxonomy (NCBI): domain Eukaryota; kingdom Metazoa; phylum Arthropoda; class Insecta; order Coleoptera; family Elateridae; genus Agriotes; species Agriotes lineatus. The sequence goes on from CALNHX010001455.1 coordinate 44,650, forward strand.
ATCGTTTAAACAACACACAAAATTCACGTGGTCAGCTGGTGATTGATGAGCGCAGGTAGAATACAGGTAGTGTCTAGATTTACGCTACAATAGTAAAAATCAAACTGTATCAACACAATATATATTTTTTTACAGATACGATATAGATCAAATTATTGCTTGCAATATAGTCGCGATATACCTTGAATAAAGATATACTACAGATGCGATAAAGATAAAACTGTAAAGATTTCCAGTATATATTTGTGGTAGATCCGCTAAAGATAAAATGTGTGCTTGCGGTACAGGTGCATTATAGCTTGAATAAAGCTATGATACAGATGTGGTAAAGATAAAACTGTAAAGGTAACAGGTACATATATCATAGAGATACGGTAAAGATTTCATCTATACAGTTGTAGCATAGAGTAGAGTATATATATATATATATATATATGTGTCAGCTGTTTAGGCCTGTAGGCCTATCGCTTGTATTTTCTTCCTCCATTGCACTCTGTCTTGAACCAACACCTCCCAGTTTGTTATTCTGGCTTCTTGTAGGATTTCTTCGATATTTTCCCACCATGATTTATTCGGACGTCCTCTTCGGTTCCTTCCTCCCAAATTGGTCTTGAAAATTTGCTTTGCTAAGTTTGTTTCACTGCTTCGCATTATGTGTCCTATCCATCGTAGTTGGTTTTGTTGGACTATTATGTCTATCTTCGTTTCCTTGTACAACTCTTCTAATTCCATGTTCGTCCTGCTCCTCCATCCATCCTCCTCGCGTACTCCACCAAAAATCCTCCTTAGAATCCTCCTTTCTTATATTTTCAGTTTTTCTCTGCTTCCTTTGGTCAGCACCCACGTTTCACTCGCGTAAGTAACAACAGGTCTGATTATGGTTTTGTACACTTTTATTTTTACTGCCCGCGAGATATTTCTGTTACGCAAGATATTATTTAAGGAGCCCGCACTTCTGAATCCTGCCGCGATACGACTGTCTATTTCTGAAGTTATGTCCCCCTTGCTATTAAGTTCTGCCCCCAAATACACTGCACTTCCCGTTAACTTGAATTTATATTGCTTATTCCCTTGTTTGTTTTGAATTACCAGGTCCTGGTTGGTCTCTGTTGTTCCTTTGCCAAATACCATGTATTGGGATTTCTTCTCATTTATTATTAACCCGGCTTCTTTTGCTACATCTTCAAGATTCTTTACTAATCTTCTTAGTTCTCCTTGCGTTTTAGTCATTATCATTATGTCATCGGCATAGGCCAGAATTTGATACGGTTTTGTCAAGATGTTATATCCCAATTTTATCTCGCTCTTCCTAATAATGCTTTCTAACACCACATTAAATAAGATTGGGGATAAGGGATCCCCCTGTTTTAAACCCCGGTTCACTTCAAAACTTTGGGATAGACCATCCTGCACTTTTACCTGGCTTGTTGTGTTCGTCAGTGTCATGTCAATTAGGTTTCTGGTTTCTTTTTTAACATTTAGATCTTGTAGTGCCTCTTGAATTTTTTCCCTTCTGATTTTATCGTAAGCCATTTTGAAGTCGATTAACAAGGCATACACTGTTATGTTTTTCTGTTTACATTTTTCTTGAATCTGCCTTACTATGAAAATGTTATCTACTGTTGATTTTCTTTTCTTAAATCCAGTCTGGTATTCTCCTGTTTCTTCCTCACACTCCTCTTGCACCCTTTTCTTTAGTAACTGCGCTATTATTTTGTATGCCACATTTAGAAGAGCTATGGGACGATAATTCTCCATCTGTTGGTTATCACCTCATTTGGGTATTGGACAGATGATTGCGTTGTGCCACTCCTCTGGCATTTTCTTCTGTTTCCACACATTTACGATTAGATCATGTAGTCTTCTTATCCACTCTTTTCCAGCATTCTTAATCAATTCAATTACTATTTCGTCAGAACCTGCACTCTTGCCATTTTTCATTTTCTCAATCACTTCCTTTGTTTCTTCTACTGTGGGTTCCCTTGTTCGGTCCTTGTCTTCATATGCTTGTACGTGCTTCTGTTCTGTGCCTCCCTCTATGTGTTGGTGTTCTTTTAATATTTCTTCGAAGTGTCCAACCCATGCTTCTTCTATTTCTTTTTTATTGAAACATAACTTCCCTTCCTTATTCCTTATTGCAACTGGTCGAGTTTTGAAATTCTGCTTTCCTAGTCTGATATCCCTATAAAACTTCTTGACATCTTTCTTCTTGTACGATTCTTCTATTTTTGTTACCTTCCTCCTCAGCTGTTCGCGCTTCTTCCTTCTACATACATCATTCGCGAGGTTCCTCGCTCTTCTATACTCTTCTTCGTTTTCTTTCGAGAACCTCTGTAATAGTTTCAGTCTTGCCTGTTTTCTTGCACCTACCGCTTTGTTGCATTCCTCGTCATACCATTCTTTGCTACTTCCTATTTTCTTCTTCTTAACCCTCTCTGCTTCTGTTAATATCACTCTCTTTAAAAAGTTCCACTCCTCCTGTATATCGTCCTCCCTACTTACTCCTTGAATTTTCTTTTCTACTGCTTCGGTGTATCGTCTTTTCTTGACTTCGTCTTCAAAATCCCGTGTTCTCCTTTTTCCTCCTGCTTTTCCTTGATTCCTTCCTAGTTTGGGTACCCGTTGTCTCAGCACTGCTTTTACTAAAAAGTGATCCGAATCTATATCCGCTCCCCTATACGTCCTTACTTGCTCTACACACTGCCCATGTACCTGTTCCACTAACAGATGGTCAATTTGATTGAATGTCTTTCCATCTGGGCTCTTCCATGTGGCTTTATGGATATTTTTCCGTTCCTGAAATGTGCTTTTAATTATCATCCGTTTTGCTGCAGCGAAGTTTATTAGCTTTTGACCATTCTTGTTAGTCTCTTCGTGTAAGCTTGCTTTTCCTGCTATTAATCTGTTCCCCTCTTCCTTCCCGATCTTAGCATTCATATCACCAGCTACCACTTTTACATCAAAATTAGGAATATTATTCATTAAAGTTTCCATCTCGCCATAAAATTCTTCCTTTATTCTTTCTTCAGTGTCCTCTGTAGGTGCGTGGGCATTTATAAAGCTGACTTTCCTGAAGGCGCCTTTTAATCTTAGGTAGCTTAATCTTTCGTTGACAGCCTTGTAGTTTATTATTGAATTCCCTATCTCTTCTTTGACCAGGAATGCTGTCCCAAGTCGGTTTTCTGTTCCACCTCCATTAAACCACAGGTATCCTTGGAGCTTCAAATTTGAGTTTCCTTTTATATTTGTTTCCTGCACCATCAGAACATCTAGCATATATCTCTTTGCTTCATTTACTAGTTGTTTTATCTTCCCTTCTTTATTCAGGCCCTGTACATTCCAGAAACCTATATTTAACTTGTCTCCATCTTTCTCTCTCTCGGCCCTTTTCCTCCTTCCCAGATTTCCCTCCTTCCTGCTCCTCTCTTCCTTTTTCTTCTGCTTTTCAAATTCCGAAGTCATATATCCATGTTCACGCAATATTGTCGTCTGTCTGTCCTTCCTATCAACTATTTCTAATCGTTTTTTAAATAAGAGCCACCGTTTACATTTGCGGCTCTTGTCCCGGAACCTGTTTCTCTCTCACTTTCGTGTTGCAATTCTTGCCTTTCCTTATTCCAGATGTAAGTAATCGAGTCCACTGTTATTTTTTGATATCCAATTCTTATTTTGGCCCTTTCATTTTTATTTTTTTCCGCCCTCGCCGTTTCACGCAGTTTAAATTGAATCTCCCTCTCCTGCTGAGTTAGGTCATTTTCAATGAAGATTCCCGAATTCCTTAGCTTATTTTTATTAATCATTATCTCTCTTTTTTCTTCCCAACTTTCTATTTCCACTAGCACTGGTTGTTTCTCTTGCTTTTTCCCTATTTTGTATGCTGCTTTGATCTTCGGTTCGGTTTGTAGTTCTTGATGTAAAAAGTTTTCAATGCAAGTTTTGGTATTTCCCTCTACTTTCAGCCCTGTGATTATAATATTATTTTTCCGGTTTTGTTTTTCCAGAATTTCCACTTTATTTGTTAGTTTTCCTATTTCCTCTATCATCGCATTCTTCTCTCTCTCCCATTTCTCTTCCTTCCTTTTCATCTCTGCTTTAAGATCTGCAAAGCCGTTATCCATTTTGGTGCCTAGTCCCGTTATTAGTGTCTTTAGCTCTTCCATATCCCTGTCTGCTCTATTTTCGTTTTCTAGTTTGTTGTAATCTAGCCTAATGAGTTGACGTTCTTCCTCAATTTTTTCGTCAGGTGATCTTGCTGTTCTTTTAATTCTTGCGAAATTTCCTGTTTGTTCACTTGACTGTGGTGAATCCCTCTTCCTTTTATTTGCCTCCTCCGCGTCTAAAAATGCTTCTGGATCCGTGGTTTCCTTTGGTTTTGCTGTTTCGAATTTAGTTGTCGTTCCTATTCTCTCAGTACGTCCTTTTCGCTGGTCGCCCATTAATCCCTTTTTTTGCCGTAAAATTCCGCGTCTGGCAACACCGCTTCACACGCGGTAGCTCCGCTTTTCTAATGACGCGTGAGCGAGGTCAAATAGGTGTTATCCTCCGTTATCCAATATAAATACGCTTGGTTTGTGACTCACCTAGGGGCTCTTCTCGCGCTTCTCAAAACCTACTATCTTGGTGCAGCTGCCACTTTACCCCGTATCTGACTATCACTTTTAATCAGTTAGACTACCTATCAGTTCCACTTTAATTTATGCTAGCGGGCGAAGCCGATTCTTCGGTTTTCGCGCCGATTCTACGGTTATCGCTCCGCGCTTTCCAAATCCAGTATTTGTAATAATACTCCGTTGGAATTACCGCGCGTTTCGTCTCTGCTCACGTCCTTGTGCGGCTTGGGATGCTCCAATGAGATGCGTTTATTTATTCAGCGGTCGCGCGCTCTCTGTTATTATTCCGTATGGTATTTTCGCCCGTGCGTTATCGCTCAACCACCGTAAACACGTCTTTTATTGCACTTTTATTGTTTTAAACCAGTATCTTATCTGCTCTTAGCCGTCTCTGTGTTATTACACTGCAAGTGGTTTATCTCACTATAAACAAACTTCCGATATCACTCTATAATTACACTCTGAACTTCTGCTGTGTGACACGTCCGTCCTTGCGGTATCGCGTCGCCACATTCAGAGTAGAGTATAGCTCCGATAAATATTACATCTATATCGAGTAATCTACATCGCATGTTTAATAGCTATTAACATATCTAGGAATGTTATGAGCATCATAACTGCCGCAGATGTTTTGAATTCCGAGCTCGTAGAGCGAGGATTTTAAAACTTCTAAGGCAGTTATGATTCATAACATCCGTGATTTGTGCAATAGTTTATCGGTTGCTATATGGTTATGGTTGCCATGTAGGGTAATATTCTTTAACCCTACAGATAAGTTATGATCTAGTTACCAGCCTACTTTTGTATATGTAAACAAAGGCTTAATATCCTGAAACCGATAAATATTCTTTACCGACTGGGCGATCTTTATCGGTTTGGTTATACGGGTGGGCAGTTACATATTTCACACGTTGAGAAGGAGTTTAGGCGTGAAATAGATTGTAAGTTATGTTATAAATTCACAACTTTTATATACCATTTCCAATTATGTTAAATTCATTTTTATGAATTGTAAATGGCTTTTTTTCACATTGAAAAATTTTTCAGTGTGAAGTAAGATAATTTGGATTCTATTGACACAAATAAATTTAGAATTTTCTATAATCATTTAACTTTTTACGATTTTAGGTACTAAACATCTTGTAGTTTATTTCTGGCAGTTTTCAAATGCCCAATAATATTTTGCACGTTGGAAGTTATGTTTAACTTTAATAACAACTTTTAAATAGTTAGTAAACTTTTTGCAATTTTGCTGTTTTGAACTATTTCAAATTTCATTTCGACGCCTGTTCGTGTTTTTTACATAGAAAAAATGTTTCGGTGTGAAATAAGTTCTTTTAAGTACTTTGTAAATAGCATAGTTGAGCTAAACAAGTCCATTATTGTAAACGACCGCTTTAAAGAAGTTACGTTTCCGGATAATACCACTACATTTAAATTTACAACAATTAGATTAAATGATATTAAAAAAGCAATAGCTAAAATAAAAAGAAAGGGTTGTTTCGACCGTATTACAATTGGTGTAATTACAGATGCCTTACCAGTTGTTGGTGAGATATTTGTTCAATTAATAAATCAGTCTCTTGGAACAGGGTGCTTTCCAGAATCATGGAAAATATCAAGAGTTGTTCCAGTACCTAAAGTTAAATTAACTAAGTGCGAATAATTTCGACCAATAAATGTGTTACCGATTTATGAGCAAATTATCGAACTTATTGTGAAAGATCAACTCCAAATGTTTTTAGATGAACATGACATTATAAGTAAAAACCAATCAGGATTCAGAACTAAACATTCGTGCGAAACGGCGTTAAACTTTGTTCTCATGAATTGGAAAAGTGAGTTAGAATTAAATACAAGTGTAGTTACTGTTTTTCTAGATTATAAACGTGCATTTGAGACTATTGACAGACAACGGTTAGTGAATAAACTACATAAATATGGAATACGTGGTAACGAAAATATGTGGTTTCAAAGTTATCTCACTCATCGACTACAAACTTAACAAACTACATACTTCAATTTTACAGTAACGCCGCTGTAGCAAAGAGAATTATCTGATGATTACGAAGGTAAATGACCCTGACTGCATGAATTTCCTCAGTTGCAAGCCCAAAACATTATGATAAAGGGAAATCACAATACTAATGAAGAGGATATTGGTATATTCGAGAAAATATTCAAACGCAATGAGAAAAAATTGAAAATTGATTCAAAAAAGTTTATCTGCGACGGTATGTAAAATTTACTTTTAGTTGGCAGTTTTAAGTTTGTAAACGTGCTTTGATTCGTTTACGTCGTCAGTATCAACGTGTTTAAAAGATTTCATTAGGGACGTCGTCAATAGCAACGTGTTTTCAAATTTTTAACCAAACAAAATTACGATCGGGTGCTAGTAATCCTAATTTACATTTAAATATTTTTTTATATTTTCCGTGTTTTTTAGATTCTATTGTAGATAACATTTGTACGATACACGTGCGTAAAGCATCTTTAGTCACTCGCGGACCCTCGCTCACTCGAGTTTTAACTCGTTATTAAAGACTAGGTTTACGCACTTGTATCGTAAATTACGATTAAATGCAAAACAAGTGATGTTTCTTAAAAAATGCGTTTTTAATATTATAACGGCAAAAAAACAAACAAATCATTGGTGCAAAGAAGTAATGTATGCAAATTCATGTCTTCGTAGATATACACAGGAATTGGTGATGGTTGATTGGGGGGGCCTGGTCCTCCACAGCCAAAATTCCTAGGTACGCCAATGCTCATCCCAGGTGTCGTGGCCTGCTTCTACCAGCGTCGATAGCTGAAACTTCAAGTCCCGATTCTTCCGCTCTACCGGATTACTTTCAGGATGATACAGGGGCCTGAGAGCATGGCTGATTACGAAAAAGTGTGTCAGTTGTTGCATCGCTTCACTAACAAATTGGACACTACTGTCGCTAATCACTTTCCTGGAATCCCATATCTGAGAAATACTTCATCCAGTACTACTCTTGCTCAAGCAACGGCTGATGTAACCTTTAATGGAAAGAGCTCAACTCATTTTGAGGCAACATCTTCCACTAGTAAGATCCATTTATTTCCGTTAGCTGTTATAGGGAGCGGTTCAAACAGACCAATGATGATTTCTTCAAATCCCTTAGATTGAACCCTTTTTGCACCTGCTTGTATGGTGCGTTCAGGTTCGCGAACTAAAGTCAGAAGATCGTTAAAGGTCATATCCAGCTGAATGCTTACAGTAGGCGCTTCCTTCACTCGTGAAAACATGGCTCTTGCGCGGCTGACAAAAAATGTGGACGTTTTATCGTCTTGTTTATTCGCAAATAAATCCCGATATGTCTGATATGAGAGAGAGTACGGTGCGTGATAACCGCAAGTCGTTCCCGACAATTTAGAAGTTTGAACAAAGTTTGCGGCAGTCTTAAGGTGTACTGAAAACACGGTGAGTGGAAGAACATTCTATAAGGGCAAGTCACAGAAGCAATTACTACAATGAGAAAACACAAAACAAAATAGAAAACGACGCGGATAAGAGCAGCTGGCTGGCGGCCTTGGGCAAGACAAACACGGGGCAAATTCAAAAGCGGATGGAACAGCGCGTCGACGGTAAGTGGAAAGACTAAATACCTCAACTTGTTTTAAAATGTAGAAAAGTGAATACGAGTGAACAAACTACCTAAAAGTCACGGTGTCGGTCAGTGCGCGCTAAAGTTTAGTATCACAGAGTGCGAAAATTTACTCCAAATGACTTAAAACGAGAAGGTAATGAATGAGAACAAAACAACAAGAGAGAGAACCTGCAGCACCGGATCCATAAATGAGTACTTGTACAAAAGGAAAAGAGAAAAAGAAGAAAACCAAGAAGAAGGGAAAGATAAAAGAAGTAAGGGGACACAGAGAACGACTCCAAAAAAAAGAACAACCATGAACATGAACAGCATCGAAAAATTGCTGGCGAATATAAATTCACAACTAACAGAAATCAAAGGCGACGTAAAAGATACTAAAGCCGACATTTTTACCACAAACAATCAACTTAAGCTGTATGGGGAAGAAAAAAGAGCACTGAAAGAAGAACTGATAAAGCGGGAAATAGAATCGCAGAAAGAAAAGGAAGAACTACGGGGCGAAATAAAGACATTGGAAACAAAATTAGAAAACCAAGAAAAGATCTCAAAGAGGAATAACTTAATAATAAAAGGAAACAACTTTGCAGGCAAAAATCTGAGGCAAGAAGTGACAAACTTTATGCAAAAAGAACTAGGAACATCGACCATGATAGAAGAAGCATACAAAATAGGAAAACCAGAGAACACTGCAGTAATCATAAAATGCAAGAACTTCGAGCAAAAATTGTAAATTCTAAAACATAAAAAGAAACTACCAGACCACATTTACATCGACAGGCACCTCACCCAAAACGAACAAAAAATTCAAGCAGCAATCAGGAAAGTGGCAACAGAGGAAAAAAGCAAGGGGAAGAGAACCAAAGTAGCCTACAAGAAATTAATAGTAGACGGTGTGATATTCAAATGAGCTGAGGAAAAAGGAGGCATTCTAATAAAGGCTGAGGACTCAAAAAACTAACTACAACGCAGCTAACGGACGGATATACGGTAACGAAACGGACCATGATCACGGATGATGCGAAGAAGGAGACGGAAATAAATATAGGTACTTGGAACGTGAAAAGTCTGAACGGAAAAAAGAAGGAACTAGTGAACGAATTTAACAACACCAGACTGAAGCTATTAGAACTAACGGAAACCAAAAAGAAAGGTCAAGGCTGTATAAAGGAGTGGACAAGGAAGAAAGAGGACAGTCGCCTGCTTGATTGCAGCGGAATGGAAGATACAATTAGGAGCTGGGAGATGTTCACACATAAAATTGTAAAGATAGAATTAGAATTAATGATAGATGAAGAAAAACTGCTAAGTGTAGTAGTAGTTTATGCGCTGAACGACGACGAGAAAAAAGAGACCAAGGAGATATTTTATGCAGATGTGCAGGAAGTTTGTGAATCCATCAAAGGAACAGGGATATTGATGGGAGACTTTAACGGGAGAGTGGGGAAAACTTTCAGGAAATACGCAGGAGTAATAGGTAACGAAGGAGAAGAAACACTAAACACCAATGGTAAAATGCTCCTAGGGTTCTGCATCGAAAATAATTTGATAATCACGAACACAATATTCGCACATAAGGATGTTCACAAAATCACCAGAAGAATGCCTAGCAGGAATGAAGCTTCCATAATAGACTATATAATAGTTCCAAAACACATTTGAAAACACGTAAAAGACACCAGAATTAGAAGAGGGCCAGAAATCGATAGCGACCACTTCCTAGTAGTGACAGAAATAAAAGCGAGCACACAAAAGCACAGCCAAGACAAGAAGAAGTAGACAACTCAGTAGTGGAAAGAGTCAAGACGCATAAACTAAGAGAATACTATAAACACAAATATCAGGAGCACATCAAAAAAGAATTAGAAATGAAACAGAAAATGAAGAAGCAGACTTAACAGTTATGGACGAAATTTAAGGAAACACTCCTAAATGCGAAAGAAAAAAGCTGTGGCAAAAGTAAAATGAGGAAAAACATAAAGCAGACAGCATGGTGGACTGAAGAAGTTAAGAACGAAATAGGAAAGAATAAGAAACAATGGAAAAGATATCTGAGTTCAAATACACAGAAGACCTAGAAGCATACAAAACCCAAAGAAATATTACAAAGAAAAAAGTACAGGAGACCAAAAACAAAACACGGGAAACCTTCGGAAAAACCATGGAGGGAAATTACAGAAACAACCAAAAGCTGTTCTTCAAAGTCCTGAAAAGCTTTAGGAAAGAGAAGAAAAGCCCACTGCACCAATTAGAAGATAAAGAGGGGAAAGTCATAATGAAAAGCGAAGACATTTTAGAGAGATGGAGACAATACTTCCTAACTCTACTAGATGGCACAGAAACGGAGGAGAACAAGAAAGAAGTTAACCATGGGAAAAACCAAACAAAGACACTAGAAGGAAAAATAACAGAAACAGAACTCAAGATTGCAATCAATAGCCTGAAACAAGGGAAAGCTTGTGGACACGATAAGATAAGCCCTGAAATGGTTGAATTTATGGGAGATGCCGGCGAAAGATTACTACTTAAAATTATGAATAAAGTATGGAATGAAAATACAATACCCAGAGATTGGGAAGTGGCAGTCATCTTACCCATTTTCAAGAAAGGGGACAGCAAGAAATGCGGGAACTATCGAGGAATATTGCTACTCTGTGTACCCAGGAAGCTTTTTGAACGAATTCTAGAAAAGATACTGAGGAAACAAGTTGAACTACTACTAGGGGAAACTCAGTGCGGATTTAGACCGAGGAAAGGAACAATGGACCTAATTTTCAGCCCTAGGCAAATGACAGAGAGCTATCGAGTACGACCAGAAGATATACTGCTGCTTTGTAAACTTAATTAAAGCTTTCGATTGCATACCAAGAGAAGAAATATGGAAAGTCCTAAGAAAGATAAGGGTGAAAGACGAACTGATAACTAGTATACAGAGCCTTTATAAACATGCCGGAACTATATCAGAACAGACAACAAAGAATTGAAACCGTTTCTAACGAATTTAGGAGTCACACAAGGAGGAATTTTAAGCCCTTTACTCTTTATACTAGTGCTAGATGAGGTGACCAAGGAAGTTAAAGAGAAAACCAGGAAATACCACTCAGGGTTTTATAAATTGAAACCAGTCCACATATCCGAAATGGCATACGCTGATGACATGCTGATAGTGGCAAACAACAAGGAGACTACAACAAAATCTAAAAATATGGGATGAGGCGTTGAGCGAAAGGAATATGGAGATAAATTTAGAAAAAATAAAACAATGGTAATTGCAAGACAGCACAAAAGCATTACAGTGGAACTAAGGCACAAAAAACTGGAACAAGTAGAAAGTTTTGTATACCTAGGATCCATAATTAGCGAAAACGGTACGATGAAAGAACTAAACAACAGAATAAAAAAGGCAAACAGACTATATGGGCAATCTACAACGGTCTTATAAACAAAAAGAAATATCCCAAGCAGAATTTACAAAGCAGTATACGTCCCCACCCTCACGTACAGGAGCGAAACATGGACCTTAAACGAAGGACAAAGCAAACGACTACAAGCAGTAGAGATGAATTCCTGCGCGAAAGAAGAGGAGTAACCAAAATAGACAGACTCAGAAACGAAAAAATAAGACGACCTGGGAATCAAATCAATAAGGCACATTATAGAGGGAAATAAACTCCGATGGTTCGACCATCTAAACGGATTGGGTGAAAACAACATTACCAAAATAATATGGAACTGCAGGGTACAAGCAACGAGACCTAGGGGAAGACCCAGAACAAATGGAATGATACGGTAGACATAATTCTAAATGAAAGAGGAAAACAATGGAGGGAAGCGACCGAACTAACACAAAACAGGAAAATCTGGAGGAATTTCCACCAGAAGATACTCAACCCATCAAACGACAACGACACCAACCCTCGACAACAATAGGTACAAGAGGACCGGATTAAGTAAGTAAGTAGGTATGTCTGATATGCTGATTTTTCGCGGTCCATAAGAATTTTCTAACGTTGTAGAGTAGGGCTGGGCGAAAATAAGGATATATCGAAAATATTATCGATATATCGTTTATCGATATGCCTTTCTTTAAATATCGATGTATCGCTATTAAATTTAGTATTTCCAGGTTTTGCACATATCAATATGTATTGATAATTATCGATAGTTATTTATATTGATAGTTATCGATAGATAATTATCGATAGTTATCGATAGTTACCTATCGATATTCATTGATATTTGATGCTGAGCTACATTTGCTTTAGTAGTCACTCATAGATTCCTTAAGATATGTTATGCGGCATGTTGAACTCGTCCGTCTTCCTGCTGGGTTTATGTTATTGAAGTATTTGCTTGTTTAGTTTGTATCGTGTTTAGGGTTTGCGTTCGGGTTATTAGCGCAGTAGCCGATTGGGGCATTTTTGCTGAATAGAATTTTGGTGAGCATTAAATAAAAAAATTCCCATATTATGCCTACTTTTTGGCGGTCAATGAATATCTACTAACAAAATATACTATATACCTATGTACATGTATTGATAATTATCCATATACTAGCCATATTTATCGATATTTGTCAAGAAATATTGATAACTATCGATATTAATCGATAACTGTCGATATTAATCGATAACTATCGATGGTAATCGTTAACTATTGATGTTAATCGATAACTATGGATATTTAACGATATTTATCGGAAAAATCGATACTTATCGATAAATATCGATAGTTATCGATAGCTATCGATATATATTGATATTTCGATATGTATCAATATTTCTCAGTTATCGATAATCGATATCAGAATTTCAATATCGCCCAGCTCTACTGTAGAGGCCCCTTCCATGTTTTAATCCACGATTTTATACCTTGCCACCACGTAGCAGCTTCGCCCGTTAAAAGCATCGTTAGCCCGCGCAACGCGTTTCCTTCGGACACGTACACACATTCCTTATATGTGTTTACAGCAACTATAAACGCAGCTACATCATCTCCAGCAGTTCCTGAAAACCTAGATAAGTATTTTGCAAAGCTTCCTTTGATGTAGTTACTGTCATTTCTGGAGTAGCCGATTACGCCCGTAATTGTTGCACATCTAATTGAATTTGCTGTAATTGTTTGTTAACTTTTGTTTGTACATCGCAAGCAGTTGTTGTAACTGTTCCGTAGTCATTTGAACCACCGTGAAACTCATATCTCCGGCCGAAGAATCGAACGCAACTTTAGTTGGATGTGTTTTACCACGAGTTTTACTTTGGAGAACACTTGCTGACATTCACAGAAAAGTTCGTATATAATTTTTTCTACTCGCTGTATAGAAAGTCGGCTTTTGCGCCCTAGTTTTAGGAAACAAAACTGTCAATTTCCAACCAGCGGGAGCCAATGTTTTTTGACTCCCGCCAGAAGCCAATATTTTTTACCTCCCACATTTGTGTTATGTCACCATGGATACACACCAAGCTTGGCAACGCTATGTCGACTTGGAAATTTAACAAAAGTCATCACAAAAATCTAAAGTTACTAGATACACATCTGATAAATTCCCAAAGCAAAACTTTAAAAATTTTGCATTGAAAACTGGCGTTCGAAGAAAAAATCATATACACAGTGCGCCAAAAAACCGATACAAAATTTAAATACTCGTATTTCCATATTTTAGTGAATTCAAATGTCTTCGAAAAACAAAATGCTTACACTTTGGAGATTAAAAATATATCTTATTTGCAGTAATACAACGTTTCAGTTCGATTTTATTTTATTTTAATAACGGTCATGCAAAAACGGAGTTTTTAATAAAGTCTCGTCGTTTAATGTAAAATTAAATCTGTAACAAAATTAAGAGACAATGGCTTTTGTTTTATTTGTTTGGGCAATGTCGGTTTGTATCTGTCGTTTTAGTTTGAATTGTTGCTTTAATCGAAATCCTGAAGAAAATGTACGCTTAGCTAAAGGCGCAAATCGCTTTTGCGATTTGGTACTGGCGAAGACGATTACAAATGATTGTTGATAAAAATTGTGGAAGTATGGGACCATATTTTTAAATACCATATTTTAATAACTATTTAGATAATTTTTGTTATTATTATTGAATTGTCTTAAGTTTGAAATAATAAATTAAAAATAACCGTTTTTTTTGTATAACTTTGTTTAACCACTCACAACCGTGACTTAGCATTGTCCCTTTGTAGTAAAAGTGCTTCACTTCCATCTATAAACATTGAACTTTTCGATGATATAATTGTCATTTGAAAATATTAATGACTTACAAATATACGAGGCTACAAAATCTGTACCGCTTTTTTGGCCCACTGTGTATATATCACTGGAGCAAAAGTTCATTTCCTCCCTTGTGTGTTTACTGCCCTTCTCTAAAGCGTCAGGCATTAAATTCACACGCGGGAGGAAATGAATACCTTTGCTTCCTAGATATATAAATAGCGATTACGTTAATGTTTATAAACAAAGTTAATAGTATTTAAAATTAACGTAATTAATAAGCAAAGACGTGACACTGTCGATTGTCTTTGTGCATTTGTCAATATCACAACAGTACATAGACCGCTAACGCAGACGCGACATGATCGTCGAAATGTCTGTACAATGTTCGCTTGGCGTATATAGTAGCACTTGTTTACAGTTTATCAACCACCGAACGGTAAAAAAAACGAGAGCTTGACTTACCCTTAAATTCTGGGTTACTCGCGGTCAAGTTCACAGCTTTTGCGTGAACAATGGCACGATGCGGCGGCAGCTTCACTGTAGCTGGAGTGGGATGGCGTGTTTCTTGTCTAATAGCAGTGAGCTGCTCATTGGGGTTGAAAATGAAAACAGCTTGTATTGCTCAACCCTGGCTTAGCGACACTTGGGGCTAATGGCGGACATTCGCTGCGTATACAAAGGGATGCTGCAGCTGATGTGGCCGTAGGCGTTTGCGGAATTGACCAAAATGGCGAAGCGTTGCACCTCCAATCCACACACCACTTTCCTTGTATAATACATGAACTACGAAAGTCACCTTTAGCACCACTTTTAATTGCTGTTATTGTATAGTTGTTTTAATTGCTTTTTTGAGTTTGATTTTTATAGTATTTCTGTCAATTATCACGGCTTTACGTTGGGGACTAGTTTAGTATAATATGACTCGAAATAAACACTAAACACTTTTAATTTAAATATATTTAGTGAAAATAAACTCAGGGTTAAAATACAATAAGTGAAAATAATAACAAAAATACTTGATAACTACAAAAACTAATTAAAGCAAATGTGTGTGTTATTAAAATCTACCACCTTCGCGCACCTTTTGCTAATGGGGGTGTTTGTCTTCCGAGGGCCGAGAAGGCTGTTATGCATAGAGTCCCTGTATATTAAGAGTTGGGCCATGTAGGCGACTCACTTTGGATCCACAAACCATGGAGTACCTGAATTTTGTTGAATTTAAATTTTATGCAGATCTTGCATACCGTCGTCTACGTTGATTGTTTATATAACAATCAACGCAGACGACGTTGCATACCTATGGACAACAGTTTGGCAACCATTACAAATTAAAATCACATTTTGTGACAGTTGTGACAAATAATAATAATGATAATAATAATATTTATTTTTCATTTTCATGTACATCACTCCATAGATCCTATACAATAAAAACGATAAAGAATGAAAACTATATACCACCCCAGATCTGATCCTGTCAGTTTTGGGGGCCTCCTCCAATTTCCAGATTGACCACAAAGGCACTTAGGTGCCTGCGTGTGGGTTTCCAAATTGATTTCTCGAGACTCGCGATTTTATTTGTGAGCGTGCGACATAATCTCGTCACTAATCCCAAGAAGTTTTTAGTAGTCCTGCTACTTACCAAATATTTTTAATTTATTAAAACATAAAAACTATTGTGTAATTGTTGGTTGTTCAGCGATTAATTGTAAGAATCGAACAGATCTGGTATATTCTTTACATGGTAATAAAGCTTGTGTGGGTAAATAACAGCAAAATTAAGAATTTTAAGGCAACAAGTCGTGTATGTAATGAACATTTTGTGGATGATCAGTGGTTGATTACACATGGAAAAACGATACTGAAATACAATGCTATTCCAATATTATTTAAGCTTTGGCAACCAGATTTAAATAAATGTGAAAATTCTGAAATAGAGTAAAATAAACTAATCGATGTTGAAACCATGACACGGTAGATTATTCAGGCCAGTGTTAATCAGTACAGAAACACAATTTTCTCTGGGGAAGTTGGATTACGTCAAATTCTCTAACATTAGTTGTCGAGCATTAAATTCGTACTCATACCAGATTTTCAGCTGTCGCTAAGCATTCTACCCCACAGCTAAGATTCCAAGTAGTGGTTGGGAAAAATTCAGTATCGTGGAACACTCTTATCTAAAACACCTTGAAATTGTTCGCTCAGTTCTCTTTGTAACAGCAGCAGCAGTAATTTGAACTACCATTCGTGGAGCTAGTAATATAGGTGGGTACATACAAATCTTAAACTGCAGTTAACCTAAAATGATAGCTTCTGCGCATGAGGCAGAAGTGGTTTACGATACTGCATTTTAGCCCAGAGATGTTTCATAACGCACTATTTCAACACCTGTTTATTTCTAACCGCAATTCACATAACTCATCTGCAATACTTTTTACCATAACTTAAAAACACACTAGGACTAGAAAAATAACTAAACTTAGCCGGCAAAATTCTACGTGAATACATTTATTTTTCTTGCAAGCAGATTCAGATTTCTGAATGAAAGGATTCTGTGATTGAACATGACAGTTAATGTCACTTTTTTGTTTGTCATACTTCTTTCAAATAAAACAAATGAAATATATTACTGCCAAATCACGTGATCCTGGATCCAATGGCTCAACTCTTACTACGTATAGGAACTCTAGTTATGCAGACTGTAGCTGTATACAAGACAGTATTGCCATTGGGATGTCTTCGCCACTATTGGTCGACGCGCATGTCCGCCATTAACAGGCAAAATATTTAATTATTTCCAGGTAGTTCCCAAAGAGGTTGGTAGAGCCTGTAAAAAAACAAAACTTTTCAAATCTGACAATCTTAATTTGTCAGTGTCAAATAATTAATTAGCGTCGCAAGCGGGTGAAATTCTATCATCTATTGCTCAAAAAACTGATATGCTGCACAGTATTTAAATGTGACAATTTAGAATTGTCAGATTTGAAAGGTTTTGTTTTGTCCATAACGAAATGAACAGGCTGTAGTTCCATTTGGTTTCCGTTAGTGTGTGTGCTTAGATTGATTCTAATTGAGTTTAAATAACGTCAAAACTTGAAAGCACAAAGAACGAACGCCAATGAAATATGTCAAAACATAACACTACACATGTAGCCAACATCAAATAGTTAAAATAACTAGCACCAAAATAATGACCAGAAACGTTCAATCATTTCTAAAGGCACTGTATATCTCTAGGCTCAAATTAGCCTGAAAATAGTGGCCAACAATAAAGTCTAACCTGCAATATTTAAGTCTTCTTTGTTGGTAATTGTATTCTTTTTCCCTTGCAAATTTATAAACAGTATCATCTTCCAGAAAAATGCTAAAAATGTGCGACCTACACACATCACATTTTAAAATTTTCAATTTCTTAGCAACCCACCCAGATACATAACCAATAACACTTTTATACATCAGTTTTTCTAACTTGAACTCCGGTAATTTTGATATACATATATTTCCAAATATTATAAATTTCGAATTAAATTTTATTTTTATAGACACTACTATTAATTGTGTCCATTAAATTATATTATTTTATATTAAATAAATCTGGTATATTGCTTGTTTTGCAGTTCATCTCAATTGATTTTGATCCAAAATAATTTCTTATTAATAAGGTTTTAAAACTACCACGAAATTGCAGTGCCGTCGGATTTACCGCACGACTTCTTATATTTCTAATTTTCCCAAAATAATTTTCTATAAGGTCTTAATTTAAAGCTTGATGTAGAAAAAACTTGCATTTGCCGCTATCAACTAAAATTTCGTAAAAATATGAAAGTCCTTGCAAAGTTTAATCCAATTTCTTAAACTTGGAAGAACTGATTTCTCCCATTTGCGTCTATGAAGTACATGCTTTTCAATTTTTTTTATTGGCTTCATTCTGAAACTGTACAAGATGCGCCGCAAAGCAAGGGCTTTTCACAGTTTGATCGTAACGTTCCTCCATTACATTTGTCGAATAATTTGTCAAAAACATTTATAATTTTGGCGGTTTCTAAAGCTGTTTCATTTAATTTGTCATTATCTAAAAGGAAACGTCGTTTTTATATATTACGAACAACGTAAAATACCATTGCATACAATTTTTCACCAGAAGCGAGATTGTTGCCACCATGGTCTGACTAAAAATTTGGGTTGCATATTGAACTTTCATTTTGGGAATTTTTTCTGGAATAACATGGGAATCAGTAATTTTCACTATAGCTCGAAGTTCTCCGCATGATTCGTCTTGATGGTATGCTTCTTGTATATGGTTCCATTTAGCTTTGAAATTGTGATTTTCTATTTCCCAAACCAAATCTTTAGTTAATAAACTATTTCTAACGCCTTTCAGTAGGTGAGGCAAATCATACAGTGGCACTATTTCCTCCCCTCAAATTATTATTCTTTGTGAATTCATGTTTTGGTCAACATAAACTTTGAACAATTATTTTAAAAGTGTATTAATAGTCGCTCGATTGGGTCCCCCCTGATCACAAATTGTAGCTAGAATTTCTCATTTCTAAAGACAAATAGTGTACTGCCATCTCTTGCCTTGTGTCCGGTGCGCCAATAATGGACACAAAAATTGATTGGAACGTTGCAGTCTATAGTTTATTTTTTCTATGGTTATGCATATGGGCATGCTAATATTCTGCTACATATGTAGTTTACCATGCTCAAGTGCAAGCTGCAGCATTTAGGATTTTCCTTAGAATTAAATGTCAAAACGAGGCACAAATTTAATTATAAAATTGAACACAACTAATCTGACTAATTTTGATTGGTTTACTATTTGAGGTCTATTTATAATCATAATCACGTTTTTGTACACTAACAAAAATGATAAAATAAAGCAAGTTAATGACAATCTCTTTTTGTTGTAGGTGTCACGATATTTAAATTACTTATCACCTGTCATCAGAAGAAACTGGGATATTTAAACTAATAATGAACACTAAAGAAGAAAGCATCGAAAGTACTAAGTTAGGTATACATATAAATAAGACTCAGATAGAAGAAAAACGTTATAGTTGCTGTGTTTGTCAATATAAAGCAAGTGTAAAAAGTGCTTTAGTAACACATATGAGGAAACATACAGGAGAAACGCCTTCTAGGTGCTTTGTTTGTGAATACAAAGCAACACAAAAGAGTCATTTAGTTCAACATATGAGGACACATACAGGAGAAACGCCTTATAGGTGCTCTGTTTGTGAATACAAGTCAACACAAAAACATGATTTAGTTAAACATATGAGGACACATACAGGAGAAACGCCGTATAGGTGCTCTGTTTGTGAATACAAAGCAATACAAAAACATGATTTAGTTAAACATATGAGGACACATACAGGAGAAACGCCTTATAGGTGCTCTGTTTGTGAATACAAAGCAACTGTAAAAAGTGCTTTAGTTATACATATGAGGAAACATACAGGAGAAACGCCTTATAGGTGCTCTGTTTGTGAATACAAAGCAACACAAAAGAGTAATTTAGTTCAACATATGAGGAAACATACAGGAGAAACGCCTTATAGTTGCTCCGTTTGTGAATACAAAGCAACACAAAAGAGTCATTTAGTTGAACATATGAGGACACATACTGTAACGTTTCGCTTGTGAATCTAAATTCTAAAGATACGTGAAACGTATTGGGAATTTAATTCGCCGCTTTATCGAACGTTTGCATCTCAAGACCGCGCTAAGAAGCGATAGCGCGGGCCGGTAGCCGATGCGCAGGAAGCCACGTTTGCGCGCAGGAGTGTTTCCCCCGCTATCTAAGTGGGGAGCACGAGCACCGACCAGGAGCTGCTGAAACGTATAAAAAGGAACGCCCGACAGCTCCTAAGCAGATCTCATTCCCGAGTCCTCTCCCGAACTCCTCCTGGTCCACCCGGAGCGATCACTCCCTTGCTTTGGTATGGTTACTGTCTTAGCAAGGGAGAAATCGCCTAAATAAAAGTTCTTGCGGGTTTGGTATGGTTACTGTCTTCCTGCAAGAACACCCCGATAACCTAGAGATCCTTATCAAACCCGTTCCCGAACCGTCATTAATTTAAAGGCCGAAACCGTGGCTACTAATTAGCTTTCCCCGTATCTTGTGCAACCGAACCGCTGGTAGTTAAAGGCCGAAACCGCGGAATTTGTAACTAACGTTCCTGTAATCCGCTGAACGAAATCGCCGCCACCGTCCCGTCCGTGACCATCCGAGTTCCAAGGGCGCATTGCATTTGCGTCCCCGAAAGCCGTATTTCAACTGTATCAACTCGCCCGAATTGTGAGGCACCAGGAAGTAATCAACAGCTCGCCGCCGCCAGGCTGGACGCATACAGAGATTATGCGATAAGGGACCTGCCTGTAAGAATCACCGCCAGCATCCTATGAGCATTGCTGAAGCCTTCCGAAAGGATCTCAGCACCGTCGCAATCCGGTCGAAGCCGCAAATTCGCTTGAACAGCGAATTTCCCGAGAGTCCGACTGCCGCATCGTTTCAAGCCGCGAAAGCCGGCAAATCGGCCAGCGCCCCCGGTCCAGTTCGGCTCACCGAACGCGAACTCCTGCGGCTTCTTACGCCCACAGGTATGTTCTTAAAACACCATTTCTAATTCGAAATGTTCGCAGCAGCTAGCTATTGTAAACAAATCTCGCCTGGTGCATGCGGCCGTCGACCTTTGCTCCGAAGTCCGTGCGCGAAGCAGCTGGTGCGCGACCGACCCACTCCGGGGCATCGCCCAGAGGCGTAACATGCGCTAGGCCGGGGCATTCTACCAGATCCCTCCGCCTCCGCGTAGCAGCCCCACCGGCGTCCAGGAGCAACCCCTGTTGGCGCAACTACCCTATATAATGTAAACTGCAGTATGCGATATTATTTCCATTCTTGAATGTAAATAGTTAAAAACAGTATATTTTATTTTCATCACTTATCTTGTGTTATTTATTGATCTACACATTATTCGAGCAATCTGAACGCAATCTCCGACTTAGAGCATACCCGAGGCAATAAAGTAAATTAAAATATCCCCAAAAAAGGCGGGTCGTTACATGGCGCCCGAAAAGCAGGGACAGCTCGAATATAAGTAGATCAATAAAAACACTTGGTCGCCGACCCGATTTACCAGATATTGGCGCCCGAGCCGAAAAATCCTGTAAATGTTATTTGTGTAAATAATGCATTTTTGTCAAACTGTTCCAGTTGAGCCGTCCAGAAAAATGTACCAGAAGGCCTAGTCCTTTAACTACCCTCCGGGGCCAGCAGCTTAACTGCTGACACGGGCTTCGCGACCCCGAGGTACCCTAGCCTTTTGCCTGAAGATACTACGGTCCGCCCGCATAGTATCACCTGGAGAACCAGACCGCCGTTACAAGCACGTCGAAACCGCGATGGTGCTTCCGCTCCGAAACCAGAATGTTTCGTTTTGGCACGTTGAAACCGCAACGTTGCCTCCGCTCCGAAAGCCCCTGGATATGTTTTTTTTTTGCACGTTGAAACCGCAACGTTGCTTCCGTCCCGAGAATTCCAGGAGGTTCTTTTGCACGTCGAAACCGCGACGTTGCTTCCGCTCCGAAACCAGAATGTTTCTTTTTGGCACGTTGAAACCGCAACGTTGCCTCCGCTCCGAAAGCCCCTGGATATGTTTTTTTTTGCTCGTTGAAACCGCAACGTTGCTTCCGTTCCGAGAATTCCAGGAGGTTCTTTTGCACGTTGAAACCGCAACGTTGCTTCCGCTCCGAAAAATCCAGAATATTTTTCTTGCGCATCGAAACCGCGATGTTGCTTCCGTTCCAGGAATTTCCTGAAGTTGAATATGCATGGATGCCTGTAAATGCGTATAAATACCGCCCTAGTTAGCGCAAGTTGTTCCGAATGTTTTTCTCTTCTGAAGCGTGCTCCTTTTGTCACCGTAAACCCGGACATTGACAGGAGATTGTAGATTTACGTCGAAGCTTGAAGGTGAAAAGATGTTTTCCTGTACCAGAATCCTGTTTGCCGTTTTCTGGAGATTGTACGCCGGTCCCCGCGGCCTCTACGATTTCCCTAGCCTGCCGGCTATGTGAAAAATAGGTTGTCCGGAAACCTGAATGTTTTCACTCGACCTGAAATAATTTCCAGAATGCTTATACAAGCTGAAACCGCAGTGTTTTGTATTCGCTAGTAATCTGAACTTGTGTTCACTCATTAACCAAATCCAGAGCAAGCATTTCGCCCAAGGGCCTACAAGAAAGCTTGTTCTCTCCAGGAAGTGTTAATGTTTTAAGTGCAATCAAATGCACAACCTGAAGTTACGCCGACGCCGCAGCGCCTACATTCTTCAGTAGCGCAGTTGTGGGTGTGTGCGTAAACGTCGACAAGATGGCGAACTGAAACCTCAGTTTCGTATCATCTTGTAACGTGTACCTATTTTCATACGTTCGCCCAAGGGCATACAAGAACGTACGTTCGCTCCAGGAAACGCTGAGTTTCTAAAAGGGCTGTTCCGAAGGCATTTCAGTTGCCTTATATTTTGCATACCTGCATCCAGAATAATATAATTCGAAACTCGTTGGAGAAGATGCCCACTATGAAGCGATTTCCTCCGAAGGATGGGTCATGTGTAACGTTTCGCTTGTGAATCTAAATTCTAAAGATACTTGAAACGTATTGGGAATTTAATTCGCCGCTTTATCGAACGTTTGCATCTCAAGACCGCGCTAAGAAGCGATAGCGCGGGCCGGTAGCCGATGCGCAGGAAGCCACGTTTGCGCGCAGGAGTGTTTCCCCCGCTATCTAAGTGGGGAGCACGAGCACCGACCAGGAGCTGCTGAAACGTATAAAAAGGAACGCCCGACAGCTCCTAAGCAGATCTCATTCCCGAGTCCTCTCCCGAACTCCTCCTGGTCCACCCGGAGCGATCACTCCCTTGCTTTGGTATGGTTACTGTCTTAGCAAGGGAGAAATCGCCTAAATAAAAGTTCTTGCGGGTTTGGTATGGTTACTGTCTTCCTGCAAGAACACCCCGATAACCTAGAGATCCTTATCAAACCCGTTCCCGAACCGTCATTAATTTAAAGGCCGAAACCGTGGCTACTAATTAGCTTTCCCCGTATCTTGTGCAACCGAACCGCTGGTAGTTAAAGGCCGAAACCGCGGAATTTGTAACTAACGTTCCTGTAATCCGCTGAACGAAATCGCCGCCACCGTCCCGTCCGTGACCATCCGAGTTCCAAGGGCGCATTGCATTTGCGTCCCCGAAAGCCGTATTTCAACTGTATCAACTCGCCCGAATTGTGAGGCACCAGGAAGTAATCAACAGCTCGCCGCCGCCAGGCTGGACGCATACAGAGATTATGCGATAAGGGACCTGCCTGTAAGAATCACCGCCAGCATCCTATGAGCATTGCTGAAGCCTTCCGAAAGGATCTCAGCACCGTCGCAATCCGGTCGAAGCCGCAAATTCGCTTGAACAGCGAATTTCCCGAGAGTCCGACTGCCGCATCGTTTCAAGCCGCGAAAGCCGGCAAATCGGCCAGCGCCCCCGGTCCAGTTCGGCTCACCGAACGCGAACTCCTGCGGCTTCTTACGCCCACAGGTATGTTCTTAAAACACCATTTCTAATTCGAAATGTTCGCAGCAGCTAGCTATTGTAAACAAATCTCGCCTGGTGCATGCGGCCGTCGACCTTTGCTCCGAAGTCCGTGCGCGAAGCAGCTGGTGCGCGACCGACCCACTCCGGGGCATCGCCCAGAGGCGTAACATGCGCTAGGCCGGGGCATTCTACCAGATCCCTCCGCCTCCGCGTAGCAGCCCCACCGGCGTCCAGGAGCAACCCCTGTTGGCGCAACTACCCTATATAATGTAAACTGCAGTATGCGATATTATTTCCATTCTTGAATGTAAATAGTTAAAAACAGTATATTTTATTTTCATCACTTATCTTGTGTTATTTATTGATCTACACATTATTCGAGCAATCTGAACGCAATCTCCGACTTAGAGCATACCCGAGGCAATAAAGTAAATTAAAATATCCCCAAAAAAGGCGGGTCGTTACATGGCGCCCGAAAAGCAGGGACAGCTCGAATATAAGTAGATCAATAAAAACACTTGGTCGCCGACCCGATTTACCAGATATTGGCGCCCGAGCCGAAAAATCCTGTAAATGTTATTTGTGTAAATAATGCATTTTTGTCAAACTGTTCCAGTTGAGCCGTCCAGAAAAATGTACCAGAAGGCCTAGTCCTTTAAATACCCTCCGGGGCCAGCAGCTTAACTGCTGACACGGGCTTCGCGACCCCGAGGTACCCTAGCCTTTTGCCTGAAGATACTACGGTCCGCCCGCATAGTATCACCTGGAGAACCAGACCGCCGTTACAAGCACGTCGAAACCGCGATGGTGCTTCCGCTCCGAAACCAGAATGTTTCGTTTTGGCACGTTGAAACCGCAACGTTGCCTCCGCTCCGAAAGCCCCTGGATATGTTTTTTTTTTGCACGTTGAAACCGCAACGTTGCTTCCGTCCCGAGAATTCCAGGAGGTTCTTTTGCACGTCGAAACCGCGACGTTGCTTCCGCTCCGAAACCAGAATGTTTCTTTTTGGCACGTTGAAACCGCAACGTTGCCTCCGCTCCGAAAGCCCCTGGATATGTTTTTTTTTGCTCGTTGAAACCGCAACGTTGCTTCCGTTCCGAGAATTCCAGGAGGTTCTTTTGCACGTTGAAACCGCAACGTTGCTTCCGCTCCGAAAAATCCAGAATATTTTTCTTGCGCATCGAAACCGCGATGTTGCTTCCGTTCCAGGAATTTCCTGAAGTTGAATATGCATGGATGCCTGTCAATGCGTATAAATACCGCCCTAGTTAGCGCAAGTTGTTCCGAATGTTTTTCTCTTCTGAAGCGTGCTCCTTTTGTCACCGTAAACCCGGACATTGACAGGAGATTGTAGATTTACGTCGAAGCTTGAAGGTGAAAAGATGTTTTCCTGTACCAGAATCCTGTTTGCCGTTTTCTGGAGATTGTACGCCGGTCCCCGCGGCCTCTACGATTTCCCTAGCCTGCCGGCTATGTGAAAAATAGGTTGTCCGGAAACCTGAATGTTTTCACTCGACCTGAAATAATTTCCAGAATGCTTATACAAGCTGAAACCGCAGTGTTTTGTATTCGCTAGTAATCTGAACTTGTGTTCACTCATTAACCAAATCCAGAGCAAGCATTTCGCCCAAGGGCCTACAAGAAAGCTTGCTCTCTCCAGGAAGTGTTAATGTTTTAAGTGCAATCAAATGCACAACCTGAAGTTACGCCGACGCCGCAGCGCCTACATTCTTCAGTAGCGCAGTTGTGGGTGTGTGCGTAAACGTCGACAAGATGGCGAACTGAAACCTCAGTTTCGTATCATCTTGTAACGTGTACCTATTTTCATACGTTCGCCCAAGGGCATACAAGAACGTACGTTCGCTCCAGGAAACGCTGAGTTTCTAAAAGGGCTGTTCCGAAGGCATTTCAGTTGCCTTATATTTTGCATACCTGCATCCAGAATAATATAATTCGAAACTCGTTGGAGAAGATGCCCACTATGAAGCGATTTCCTCCGAAGGATGGGTCATGTGTAACGTTTCGCTTGTGAATCTAAATTCTAAAGATACTTGAAACGTATTGGGAATTTAATTCGCCGCTTTATCGAACGTTTGCATCTCAAGACCGCGCTAAGAAGCGATAGCGCGGGCCGGTAGCCGATGCGCAGGAAGCCACGTTTGCGCGCAGGAGTGTTTCCCCCGCTATCTAAGTGGGGAGCACGAGCACCGACCAGGAGCTGCTGAAACGTATAAAAAGGAACGCCCGACAGCTCCTAAGCAGATCTCATTCCCGAGTCCTCTCCCGAACTCCTCCTGGTCCACCCGGAGCGATCACTCCCTTGCTTTGGTATGGTTACTGTCTTAGCAAGGGAGAAATCGCCTAAATAAAAGTTCTTGCGGGTTTGGTATGGTTACTGTCTTCCTGCAAGAACACCCCGATAACCTAGAGATCCTTATCAAACCCGTTCCCGAACCGTCATTAATTTAAAGGCCGAAACCGTGGCTACTAATTAGCTTTCCCCGTATCTTGTGCAACCGAACCGCTGGTAGTTAAAGGCCGAAACCGCGGAATTTGTAACTAACGTTCCTGTAATCCGCTGAACGAAATCGCCGCCACCGTCCCGTCCGTGACCATCCGAGTTCCAAGGGCGCATTGCATTTGCGTCCCCGAAAGCCGTATTTCAACTGTATCAACTCGCCCGAATTGTGAGGCACCAGGAAGTAATCAACAGCTCGCCGCCGCCAGGCTGGACGCATACAGAGATTATGCGATAAGGGACCTGCCTGTAAGAATCACCGCCAGCATCCTATGAGCATTGCTGAAGCCTTCCGAAAGGATCTCAGCACCGTCGCAATCCGGTCGAAGCCGCAAATTCGCTTGAACAGCGAATTTCCCGAGAGTCCGACTGCCGCATCGTTTCAAGCCGCGAAAGCCGGCAAATCGGCCAGCGCCCCCGGTCCAGTTCGGCTCACCGAACGCGAACTCCTGCGGCTTCTTACGCCCACAGGTATGTTCTTAAAACACCATTTCTAATTCGAAATGTTCGCAGCAGCTAGCTATTGTAAACAAATCTCGCCTGGTGCATGCGGCCGTCGACCTTTGCTTCGAAGTCCGTGCGCGAAGCAGCTGGTGCGCGACCGACCCACTCCGGGGCATCGCCCAGAGGCGTAACATGCGCTAGGCCGGGGCATTCTACCAGATCCCTCCGCCTCCGCGTAGCAGCCCCACCGGCGTCCAGGAGCAACCCCTGTTGGCGCAACTACCCTATATAATGTAAACTGCAGTATGCGATATTATTTCCATTCTTGAATGTAAATAGTTAAAAACAGTATATTTTATTTTCATCACTTATCTTGTGTTATTTATTGATCTACACATTATTCGAGCAATCTGAACGCAATCTCCGACTTAGAGCATACCCGAGGCAATAAAGTAAATTAAAATATCCCCAAAAAAGGCGGGTCGTTACAATACAGGAGAAACGCCTTATAGGTGCTCTGTTTGTGAATACAAAGCAACTGTAAAAAGTGCTTTAGTTAGACATATGAGGAAACATACAGGAGAAACGCCTTATAGGTGCTCTGTTTGTGAATACAAAGCAACACAAAAGAGTCATTTAGTTCAACATATGAGGAAACATACAGGAGAAACGCCTTATAGGTGCTCTGTTTGTGAATACAAAGCAACACAAAAACATGATTTAGTTAAACATATAAGGACACATACAGGAGAAACGCCTTATAGGTGCTCTGTTTGTGAATTCAAAGCAACTGTAAAAAGTACTTTAGTTAGACATATGAGGAAACACACAGGAGAAACGCCTTATAGGTGCTCTGTTTGTGAATACAAAGCAACACAAAAGAGTCATTTAGTTCAACATATGAGGAAACATACAGGAGAAACGCCTTATAGGTGCTCTGTGTGTGAATACAAAGCAACACAAAAGAGTAATTTAGTTAAACATATGAGGACACATACAGGAGAAACACCTTATAGGTGCTCTGTTTGTGAGTACAAAGCAACTGTAAAAAGTTCTTTAGTTACACATATGAGGAAACATACAGGAGAAAGTCCTTATAGGTGCTCTGTTTGTGAATACAAAGCAACACAAAAGAGTCATTTAGTTGAACATATGAGGACACATACAGGAGAAACGCCTTATAGGTGCTCCGTTTGTGAATACAAAGCAACTCAAAAAAGTGCTTTAGTTAGACATATGAGGATACATACATGAGAAATGCCGTATAGTTGCTCTGTTTGTGAATGCAAAGCAACACATAAAAGTAATTTAGTTACAGATATGAGAAGACATGCAGGAGAAATCTGTTATACGTGAGAGCTTGGGAGAATATTAAGGTCTTTTTAAGTTAAAAATGTTTGATGAATACAATACATGTTCTAAATTCAATCATTATGAAGTTACAGGCATTTTAAGTTTTATAGTATTTGTAATTGCTACTGTTGTAAATTGATAATTTTGTATACTTATATCTTATATTAGGGGCCGGCAGTACGGCTGAGTGGTGTTGTATATCTCACGGCACTTGTAAAAGTTAAGCTCCAGTCTGCTTGGTCAGTACTTGAATGGGTGAACATCTGGAGATCGCGCGTAGTGTTCTAGCTTAGACTGGCTCCACTACCTCAAGTACGCCTGCCGAATTTAAAAATGCATATACTCTCAGCGGATTGGTGCGCCCAGCACCCCGACTCTGTATAAGCGATATAAGAGGTTACAGATTATGTATTGTAATGATAATATTATAGTTATTATGTTGGTGACTAGTTTGTAATGGTAATATAATTTAAATAAATAAAAAGGTGTCACAAATATTACCATACAGTTTTGTTTTAATATGAATTATTGCCTCTTGGGCTGATTAAAAATTATGCTTTGTTTAATTAATTGCTATAATAATGGTGTGTTGCATTCTATATATTTTACTCATTGGCAACCTATTTAAAATAATGCGCCGGGTAGCTACTTGAGACTCTAATATCTGCAGTAGTTGGGTTGTAACACCGTATAAATTTTACCATAGTAGGGCAAATGCTCAATTTCAACGAGTGACAGTTAACTTCAAATACTGAATATAACCAGAGCTGTTCGATAACACAAACGAGTTATATATATAGAAACCGCTTAGTTATAATAGATACGCTTTATCTGCTTCCTGTAAGATTACTATTATCAATGCTTATATGCAACTTTGCGAGTCTGCTTTCTCGCCTTTTCATGATATGTTATTTAGTCTTAAGCCGAATGTACTAGTTAATAGATCGTTCTACTTAAGCTCCGCTTTTCTGTGTATGAAAGAAAACAATAAAGTTTTTTTTCGATTTGGGCGTTACCAAACTTATCACTAACGTCCAGCGTAATTTGAACGAAAATCAACGAACAATTCATAAATTCACCTCAGGTAAACAATAACAATGCAATTTAACGAATCAAGTTTGGCTAACCTGTATTTGTTTTCTTTCACGTCTCATAGGACACGCCAAATCGCATCTGTTTTTTGCCTGCTTGCAAAATCGCATTTCTGGTTTATGCATAAAAAGAGACGCCAACCTCGTAATTTCCTCCTGCAATGTCCTCAGCGGCTGCTACCTCTCTCTGGACCGTGGACGATGTCTTCCCCAGCTGTTGTACCTTGCTCTGCACCTCTCGTAGCCCCCAGGCTTCTTGGATCGGGGTCGGAAGTTGGGCTCGTACTGGGTTACGTTTAAAAAAGACACCAACCTCGTACCTGCCTTCTGGAACGGTTTTAGCTGCTGCTGTCTTCCTGTAGACTACAAACAAGGGCTGCTCTAAACACTGAACACTGCTATCTGCTTCCCGCGACAAGATTCAATTCGAAGTCAAACACAAATGGGCGAAGCTTCAGGTTCAAATTTCTCTGGGACTGCACTTTGGAACTTTACGAAATTAAGCACACCTGGGCTCTGCACACTGGCGAATAAATAAAACTCGACAACTGGTAGAAATTATAAACTTTTATGTACGAAATCAATTAAAAACTGGAAGCTTTACAAACAAGCTTTTGGCTTGGCTTGGCTTCCCCAATAAAAACAACAATTGACCATCTGGGTCTCCATAGCAACAAGTTAACAATTGTTTTAAGTAAGTTTTTACAATCTATCACTAAAATTATTTTTTGAAGTGTCATTGTGGAACACTTTAACCGCACTTTGGTTGCACTTTCTCACTTTAGTTTAATAAACACTGATTCACAAGTTATTAGCACTTTATTGTAGTCTTGTATAATTCACAGGTTGCTTTTTAAATGCTCTCTGCACTCAATGTATAGAGTGGACAACCGAATTAAATACTGAAGTCATTCGTAGCTATTTCTTCATTAACGTGTGTCATGACGAAGTGCTCCCTGGATGGAGATATAAATTCCACAAAAAAATTCAAAGTTGCACCCGCAATTGAAACTTAGAGAGCAGAACATTGTAGAAAGACAAAACCTCATAATAAAAGAGGCTATATTACGCCTGCTGAGATATCTATTATATGTCTTGAAGCCGGGAGAGATCTATCAAATGAACAAATTGATACTGAAGTTGATGCTGACTCACAGCACACAATAATCTAAACAGCTCATGTGGAACCTACTGAACCTAGTAACTTTGAACTGGAACAGCAGAATGTTGAAAAGCTAAAATACTGCAACACATTAATAATGGAGTATCACTTCAATTAAAAGATACTGGGGATTTAAATAAGTTCATCTTGCAATTTACACTGCAGCTGCCACTGCTACTGAGCTTAAAAGCCAAAAACTAACTCTCCTTTGCAAAAGATACATGATACTCCAGCATGGCAAATCCTAAGGTCACTAAATCACCTGTGAAATGTTGTTTCCGTACCTGTGTTAGCATAGTTATCGTGGTTTAGTGACCTTAGTAAATCCTAGAGTAGCTGTATATAAGATGAGAGTAGAGCGAAGATGACATTTAGGGATCCATCATGCGAAGTTAATCACAATTTCACAGTCAACTATATTGTAAAAGATGTGGCCCAAATTATTTGGAACTTAGCACCTTTTATGTTTGTTTTAAAACCAGTTTAGTTTTATTTGATAGGAGATGGAGTTTATTTTGTTGTTAAGAGATAGGGGGAAGTAGCTAGGCCTGGCTACCTCGTTATGAACAATTTTAACCTGTGTTCAACCCCATCAATGAATATACACAATCGTGGTTAAAGGTATATTGAAGTCTTAGTCCTATTACAGCGTATATATACAGAAAATGTATGCCATGTTTTTATGGCCTAATATTGAAATCACAATCATACATGTTTAAATTAACGTAATTCTGAATGCTAGAGTTTGTTATGTTGACCCACTAGCATGCAGAATTGCAGCGTTGTGCCTTCGACATACGATATATTAAAAGTGCAACGTCTGTTTGTAAACATGGAACTGCTGCTTGTTGCGTGTGTCGCTTATATGTAATTGTTATCACGACACGGAAACTTGACCCATATCTTATCTGGCGCAAGTTATGCAGTTTTTGTAGGCTAATTGCGTGCACTTTTGTATTTACTGGATTACAGTTTATATTAAAATTATTCACTTAAAACCATGTTCAAAAATAGTTTGAACATTCTGGCCGGGTCGCTTGTGAACAGCCGGGGTTGGTGTGGTTTAGGCGTCTGTTGCAGGGGCTGCTTCGTTGACGTTTCCCTTGGCGTGAGGTGTTGCGTATAAGGGTTCCAAACTGAAGTCGTCTTGGCCGGCGCTTGGTTTTTGCTTCTGTTGTCCCTTGATCCGGCAGTTGTGTTTCCATCTCCGACGTTCGGTCCACGGCATGCTTCGTGACTGGCGGGCGTCGCCTCCGACGTTGAGTGCAGCGGTTTGAGTTCGTCCTTGCGGGTGTCGGGTTTCTGCTGGCGTTGCTTGACCTTGCATGCGCTTCTCCATAAAATTGCTTATTTCGCACCATAAGCAAATGCCGACGAGCGTAGTTATGTTGCTGACGGACCCTGTTGTAATTCATAGGTGTCCCCAGCTTGTATTGGGTAGGTCGTGGACATCTTGTTGCCGTCGAAATGTTATCACGCCCCTGTGGTGTGATGTCTCTGGGATTGGTTGCTCGGCTGACCTCAGGATACTTGTCCTTGTACTTCCTCCATTGTGGACGGATGTCAGCCTGCTTCCGTTGTAGTCTTGACCCTCTGTGCATCGTCTGGTTCGGACTTCTCCCAGTGGATGCCTTGGATGCGGGATTGGTGACTACCCTTGGTTTGATCGTTTTGCTGTCTTCCTTTATGACAGCTGGGTGAGGAATGTAACGTCCTCTCCTAGGACCACCACTTTGGCCCTTCTTCTTCATGTGTCCTGGTAAAGGATACTTCTTCATGAAGTTGTTGTGTCTGGACTCCAAGTTCTTGTCAGGGTTGAATCCTTTCCCCAACTGCAGGTTCCTGGCGACTGCCCTCCGTGGTTCTGCTACTCAACGTGGATCCTTTGTGAACGGTATGTTCACCACACATGTCCCATCTTGCGTCCTCCGATGGGTTGCTTCCAATTGTCCAATTGTCCACTTCACGTCCTCCCTGTGAGATAGATTTCTCCATCAGGAGCTCTTCCGCCTCCCAAAAATTGTTGAGGTGGTGCTCTTCTTTGACGTTAGACATCATGTTGACCACTCTCCTATTGGGTTGTTGTGCTGCTTCTCCTGCCCCAGATAAGATCCATCCAAATTCCGTCTTTTGTGCCATCATCCCTTGCTCCGTCTTCTTAACTCCTTCTAGGAGTATATCCTTGTATAGGTCTGCTCCTATCAGGATATCTACTGGACCTGGCATGTCGTAGGTAGGATCGGCTAGCAGGCAATGTTCCCATGCGTCCTTTTCCTTCTCAATTATTTCATTTCTTGGCAATGTTCCTGTTAAATTTTCCAATATAAGCAATTTCCCAAAAAATCGGAAATTACTGGAGAATCGTGGTTTCATTTCCACTTCAATTTCTCCTCTGGATTTTCCAGCTTTGCTTTTTCCTAGCCCTGATATGTCAGCTTGGATTTTAATTCTTGGTAATGCCAATAGTTGTGCTGCTTCTTCAGTTATAAATGATGCCTGTGATCCTGGATCGACCAAAGCTCTCGACAGTTCATAATGTCCTCCGGCTGCCTTTACTTTTAAAAATGCCGTGGCTAGCAGAACTTTCTTCTGGTTGGGATTTTTAGATTTTCTGCTAACTAGGCTGCTTACTTCTTCCACTGTTTGTCCGGAGGTGGAGGCCACTTGGGACTTCCTACTTGGCTCCTGCTGAGGTTTTGCAATTACCTGTTGAGGACATCTAACCGGAGTTTTGCTCCATTCCTTATGCAGCATAGTATGGTGCCATTTGTCGCAGTTTTGACATTTGTTCGAATTGTAGCATTTTTCATTCTCCTTGTGGACTAAACATCTCACACACAGCCGATGACGCCTGATGGTTTGGTATCGATCGTCACTGTTCATGGAAATGAATTTCGGGCACTGTGTGATCTTGTGGCTGTTGTTGCAGAACCGTCATCGACTGATGCTTGCTTGATAACTCCTTACTGGCCATGGTTTTCTTGTTGATTCTGACATTTTAATTGGTTTTGCGATTTCCAGCTTCCTTTTGGAATCTTGAATTGCCTCAAGCGATTGGAACGTTTTTTCCAAAAACTTCAACATGTTTGCCAGAACCTGGATCTCTCGAGAATTCGTCAGCGACTGTTCATATAACTTCTTTGTATCCTTGTCTAGCTTCTTTACCAGCAGATGTGCTACCATTGGTCCCCACGACTAGGGTTTTCAGTCCCGGGATCCGGTCCCGGGACAGTCCCGGGATTCTACCACAAAAACCGAGTCCCGGGACCACAGCCAGAACAGGCGAAGTCCCCGGACCATGTCAACATGCGTGCATATACTCGATATCAAAGAATTAGGACGGGTATTCACCGGCGTCCGGCGTACTACTCATGCCTCTTGCACATTTTGCATTATTTGCGTTTTACGTAGGCAGGAGAGGTATTATTTTCGGTAGGTTAGACTTAAGTCTGTGTGTTGTTTCAGCCACATTTGCATATATTCTTCGATTTATGTATTTGTCTGTTTTTTTGTTGGATTTAGATATGTGCGAAGAAGCTGAATGATTTATATTTTTGAGTTTTAAGTGTGTTCGTTATTTGTCTGCTAAAGCGTTACGATTAGAATGAATTCCGATTCGCAACCTACCTTCCTTCTACACTAAAAAACGATTTGAAGTCAATATGGCGACAATTTTATATATTGAAGATAAAACAATTGGCGAAATGTAAAGTTGGTTCCTACAAAATTATCATAATCAGAGGCAGCTTGACGAAAGGATTACACAAACACTTTGCAGTTCAAACAAAAGCAAAAGATGAACAGCGACAGACATTTTTAGTACCAGAAGAAAGCAATGAAGTTGTAGACGAGCACCAATGCAAATTATCAGTACAAAAATACTTTATTTAACGTAAAACACTAGTTTTTCTGTGGATATTTCATTCGGAAATTTCACCTGAACCTATTTCCCTTTCGGGACCATTTTCGGGATTTTCGGGACTAGTCCCGGGACTTGAAATTTAGCTCGTAAGTCCCGAAAACACTTTTGGTCCCGGGACTTGGAAACCCTACCCACGACTCAGCATTCACGCCCATGTTGGATATGGCACGTAAACTTTCCAATGTGGTATCATGCAGCTGTTTTAGGCTAGCTGCTGATTCACAATTCAAGTTGGGCAGTTCTAATATACTGTCTAAAAATTTGGAAAACAAAATTCTTTTGTTATTATACCTGCTTTTTAGTAGGTCCCATGCGGTTTCATAGTTAGCGTCCGATGCGTCGAGATGTTTTATTAATTTACTTGCCTCGCCTCTGAGGTAAGTTTTGAGGTACTGCATTTTTTCTGCATTGCCTAATATGGCATTGTTGTGGATGAGTCGCCCAAAAATGTCGTGGAACGTGGTCCAGTTCTCATAATTTCCTTCAAACATTGTGATTTTGGGCAGTGGGATGGCCAGTTCTTCTCGTGCTCGTGGTTGTTCACTTCTCGGGATGCTACTTATTTTGTTAAATATTTGCGCTATTACTTTATTGTAACGCTCTCGAATCTGATTGTAAACACCATCCGTGAAGTAATCCTCCGCAAATTCTTGCTCACATCCGAGGATTTCCTTATGCAGGCTCGTAATATTTTCCCACTGGTCGGAAATCTTGTTGGTTTTATACTCATAGAACATTTTTGTCTGGACTTGTTCCAATGCTAACATTGCATCGTCAAGTACCTCACTAAATAACTGCATTTCAAATTCTTGCTTCTTGAGTCTGCCTACTTGTTCGATGGGGTTTTCCTTTTTCTCGGTTTCTAAGCCGTTACTCTCCTCACTGGCTAGGTTTAGTTTCTCCTGCCATTCGTGTATGTAATCTGTAGTTATTTGAAATCTTTCTTTCACCTGGCTGTAGAAATCCTTTTTTATGTATTCATGATCAGCTGGAAGTCGCTTCCGTAGTTCCATGTCACCGCTCTCGAATGCCTTCCACAATTCTTCTAATTCATCCTCTTTCTTGGCTAGGTACATCTGATTCTTTCTGCTTCCGGAATCCTTCTTTATATTTGTGAACAGTTGGCACATTTTGTCCACCAGCTGCTTCTGCTCCTTTATAATTGACTCCATGTCGATGCGGCCTTTTTATTGACTTTGGTACCAAAACTGGCTTAATAAGTAGTATCTTACCACTTTACGTACTTTCCAAGTTCTTAGCGGATCGATTGCCGCTGAAGATTCTTCTCGCTGCACTGCGGAAGCCCTTGGAAGTTATTAGCAGGACTTATGCTGCTATCACTAATTCTCGCCTTTTCCTGTGGCGGAATTCCTATTGATTGAGTCGTAGGACGTTTTCTCCTTGGCGACGGCTCAATTTGAACTTCTCCCTAATCTTTACACAGAAGAGTACATACCAATCTTGTTGCGAGTCCTCCAAATTTTCCTACGGGTATGGTAGATCCGGTCCAGTTGCTTACTTGCCCAGAGCTTCGAATCTGTTCTGCGTTTCCAGGACTCTTGATTGTTGCATTAACTTCTTTTCAGCCTCCAATTGGTTGGCTTGAGGATTTTTACCCAAAAAATCCAGTTTCCTCTTGTCCGGGGAGTAGTTGGCTTGTAGGACCAATGTCTTCTCCAAATTCCGGCTTCTTCGTGATCGGGGAGTTGTTGGCTGGAAGGACCATTGTAAAAGTTGCAATGTTGGTCCAATTAATCTTCTTCCTCCAAAGTCCGGTCCAGTTGCCCAAATTGCCCAAAATTTGGATCCGGCTCGAACGACCAATGTAAAAGATGTGGCCCAAATTATTTGGAACTTAGCACCTTTTATGTTTGTTTTAAAACCAGTTTAGTTTTGTTTGATAGGAGATGGAGTTTATTTTGTTGTTAAGAGATAGGGGAAAGTAGCTAGGCCTGGCTACATCGTTATGAACAATTTTAGCCTGTGTTCAACCCCATCAATGAATATACACAATCGTGGTTAAAGGTATATTGAAGTCTTAGTCCTATTACAGCGTATATATATACAGAAAATGTATGCCATGTTTTTATGGCCTAATATTGAAATCACAATCATACATGTTTAAATTAACGTAATTCTGAATGCTAGAGTTTGTTATGTTGACCCACTAGCATGCAGAATTGCAGCGTTGTGCCTTCGACATACGATATATTAAAAGTGCAACGTCTGTTTGTAAACACGGAACTGCTGCTTGTTGCGTGTGTCCCTTACATTTAATTGTTATCACGACACGGAAACTTGACCCATATCTTATCTGGCGCAAGTTATGCAGTTTTTGTAGGCTAATTGCGTGCACTTTTGTATTTACTGGATTAGTTTATATTAAAATTAATCACTTAAAACCATGTTCAAAAATAGTTTGAACAATATTAATAGTGAAGTTAGTTACAACTATCATAAGTTACAGTTGACTATAAATTTAGTATTTAGCCATGGTAAGGAGTTGAAATTATATGTCATTTATGTCAAATTTAGTGATGGGAAGTTTAGATACTTTTGCGGACTCGTTCATTCCAATCCCATTCAGCAAGTGGAACAAGTCCGTCGGATTCGTTCCACGAAACGAAATCGAATTT
Source organism: Agriotes lineatus (assembly GCA_940337035.1). NCBI lineage: Eukaryota > Metazoa > Arthropoda > Insecta > Coleoptera > Elateridae > Agriotes > Agriotes lineatus. The sequence goes on from CALNHX010001455.1 coordinate 81,831, forward strand.
GCAGACCCCCGCGATACCCGGTCACTCGGATCCGGATCTCGGAACGAACAACGCGCTGGCTGCGCTTCTCGCGATCTCAGCTTCTCGGTAAAGAACGTATTAGTGACTTAAGCAGGAAATTCAAACTTTAAACGTCTAGTTAAATTAGCTGTTGCACCACCTTTGTAGGAAAATATACCACTACAGAATGTACATTTTGCAATATTCCCACCTACTTCATCGAACAGGTTCCAAATTTCAGTACGTTTTTTGTTCATTTTTACAATAACAATGATGCACTTTGCGAAAAGACAAGTAGAACAGAAATGGAGCAATAATCAGAATACAGACGAATAGTGTTACAGCCGCTATTGAAAGGGCAAAAATTGTAAACAAAAAAACCTTGAGTTACAAATTGCAAAGAATAAAAACGTGATAAATAGGCAGTTGATGTTGCATAGTAAGTTTGTTTTGGTCAGTGGTCACACCGTCCGTAATTCAGTATGTTTCTATGTTTGAAACTTGAAATCAAATGGATACCTACAAAGCGGCCAAAAGCCATAAATCACTTATAACTTATAAGCATGCAACTTCGGCCTTATCATGTGTCGCCTGTCGACGTCGACCTCTAAAACGAACACCATCATCGTTTGCTGTTCCCCCTCAACTTAAGACAAAACGTTGTATTGTATTCTGAATTGAAATGGATTGAATAATAACGCTATGCCAAAGGAATGAATGTCCGCGAGAATTGACGCCTCGCGACCTTTTCGTTCCTCGGAACGAATCCGGACTCGAAACTTGGATTCGATCCAAATCGATCCTGGCCCGGATTCTTTCCTTTGTTCGTTCCGATCGGATCGACACATCGCTAGTCAAATTATATATCATTTATGCCATATAATACACTTTTTTCTATTAAATAATAAATACAGTTGTCGCAAGCCAAATTTATATCCATTTGCTGTTCACATCTAAACATGACGAACAGAGATTGAATAATATCTAAATGAACACCCCCAACAGTACTTCAATCTTACTTTTTACAAATGTTTATCTAAGTTCTCTACAAGATTTAAAGGATAGAAATTTCTATACCGTGACGTACTGCATCGAAGAGCCAAAGCAAAGGGTGGACATCTTTTAGTAGATACAATGAGTGTACGAAAAGGAAACAACGCCTATCAAAGGAGACAATATTTGTATAAACGCCTTGTGATTAACCGAAATCCTTGCTGAAACAGCATATAGGTACCTAAAATGCTAGAAGTGCAATATACTTACCACTCTGGAAAAAACATCGAACTGGTAGTCCCCAGGATCTGACGGAGTATAAAACGTCTGGCTTAAACAATTCACTCATGTCGCTTACCTCTTGCACAATATTTCTATAAGCTAACCACCAACCCTGAACTTCTGCCAAAGGTACTCACCACTGGAAGAACTTACCTAATATACAAAAATCTGGTGTGATACACGGACACAACTTCCTTTTACAGTGATCTTATAATTAGCCAAAAATTTGATTTTAAATTTTTAAGCATTTGTCAAAAATTTTCAAAAATTACAAATTTTACAAAAACGGTACAAACTAGAGTGTTAGTTCAAGAGACAAATTTTCTCTAGAATTTTAAGCTTAATTCAAAAATGTAATAATATACCGGGTGTTTTATTTAAAATAGGAGTTAATAAAAAAAATAGAAAAAAAACAAAAGAACCCATTTTAGAAGTATTCAACTGGAAAATCACCTATATCACATCAATACACATTAAAAATGTAATAAAAATGTAAAGTTTAAAAAAAATCGTTGGAGCCGTTTTTGAAAAAATCGAAAAAAACTGAAAAATTACAAGAGTAAACACCTGCTTCCGGTTATGCGATTTTCTTCAAAATCTACATCTACATAGTACACAAAACTTATATATGAAGTTTCAACGCCATACCTCTTTTCGTTTTTGATATATTCTGTTCACAGACAGACAGACCAATGAAAAAAAATATGTTTTTTGGGATCAGGAGACTCTAAAACGTGAAGATCTGTTGAAAACTCAATTTCAAATTTTTGGGGTGAATCCAATACTTCCTTTATTGTAAAAGGAAGTAAAAAGGGTGATCCAAACGACCCTAGAAATTTCTGACCAATAGCATGTCTTTGTATTCTACAAGTTATTCACCACTTTTATTAATGATAAGATATGTGCACATTGTGAGGCCCACAATATCTTTGGATTTGAACGAAAAGGTATCAGAAATGCTCTTGGCTGCAAAGAACAAGTTACCGTAGATGCAGTTATCATGAGGCAGACATACCTGAAAAATTGTAACCTGTAAACTTATATTATATAGCGACTAATTTAAAAAGAAGTGTTGTGGTTATGCATACTTCAGGCTTCCATTTTTCTTCTAATTCGGTGTGAGGTGGCGAAAGTGCAAATCTCTTCACTCTTAACACATTGAATCTGTGCTCGTGTCCAAAACCTCTACATTTCTCTTTCTTTACAGTTTTTTCATTGTCATAAAGAAAGCTATGGTTTATTTCTTCTAAACTTCCTTTCACATCACTGAATGCATTCTTTTTCATTATCGATCTTTTTTAAGCAATGTTCATTGTTACGTCAAAAAGCCACCATGACAAGGTACTGAGTTAGAGTTAACTCTGTCAGATGTCACAAAACACACCAGTAAAAAAACACTGGCTGCATGGCTGAGAAGAAAAAAATGCACAAGAAATGAAAATGTTAAATTGCAATAAACGTTGCACTTCCGACTTCCAGTTGTTGCAAAAGCTGCAAGAATTTCTGCCATCTAATTAGCTTTCTTAACATCAATCTGTATTTAGTTATAACCTGGGGTATTTTGAATGAATGGTTTAGCTCGGTTTTCGTCTGGCCGGTGCACAGCTGCAGCAGCCCCTTCCCGTTTTTGTTTTCTCGGCTGCGGCTTGGCGTGAGTTGGCAGTTAACATCCGGCTCGTGAAGAGAGCAGTCTAGTTTTGAGGTGTGCGGCCAGCGTTTGTCTGCCCCTTCGGGGGTGGTCGTCCGCTTGGCGCTTTCGAGGATGTGTTTCCCGTCATTAATGTTCTGAGGAGTGTGCTTTGGAGCTTGAGGGTGGATGGTGGTAATTCTTCAGCCAGGCGCTTCTCTTGTCGTATGGGCCGTTCGTGCCATCAACCCCTTGTGGGGATTATTCCGAGAGCGACTACCCCTGGGCGAATTTTACGTGCGAGTCCTGTCGCATCATTGACCCCTGTTTGGGACCCTTGAGGGACGGCATCATCTTCGGCCCCGCTTCGAGTTTGTTAGAGCCACCCGCTTCATTCCGCGACTTTGGGATACAAGCCGTTGGGTGGACGTCACTTCGAACACCGCAGGCGAAGTTATGTGATGAGGTATTGTACTAGTCGTAAGCCGCCAACGCTAAGCATGAGTGTGTGCTAATTCAACATTTGTTTTGTCACCCCCGTTGTGCATTAAACAGTACGAGCACCATTGCTATATACAGGGCCTTCTGTCAACATATTTTCTTTGCGCTAGATTTATTGTTGCTAAGCATGAGCGTGCGCTAAATTAATAGTTGTGTTAACATCCCTCATTTTTTGTCACTCCTTGCGTACTAACCGTTATTGGTCGGCAACGTCTTTTAGCATCTTATTTGTGTACCTTATTTATGTACTCCATTTGTGTACCGTATGTGTGTTTGAAAGACAATAGACTCACTTGTCAAACGTTCTCGCTGCATTTTTCTTTGTGTTGCATGCTGATTTTCAGTGTAAGCCATCTGTAGTGTCGTCGGCCGATTGGCAGCTAGTGTAAGATTGATGTAAAGCGGACGCTGGACGTTCCGGTGAGCGTCAAGGTAGGTTTAAGCGCTCCGGATGCCGGCTTCAAGGAGTCTCAAAGTTGCACCCATACCCTACCCCGTTGAGTTTTTGGGTTTCTGCCAAGTGTAAAGTTGAAAGGCAGATTCATTTGCTTCCCGGTTCCTCGGTGTGCTTAGTGAAAGTCGCAGTGCGCACTCTGATGATGCAAGCTGCAAGGTCTTGCGAAACGTTAGTGAATATGGATGCACAAGCAGCAAAACGGCCAAATCTGCCTAAGTATCCTCGTTCTCAAGATACTCAAACAACACGAGCCACCAAAGAGCATGACCATGGCGCGGGTTTTTGCTCGACTTCACAAGGTGCAAGGCACATTAAGACAGAAAATGCTGGGTATTCGTATACAAATACTACACGGTCTAAGCCGAAATTCTATGTTAATAAGAATTCGAGTAACCGCGAAAGCCTCAAACAGTATATAAGTAAATATTGTTATTTAATAAAGTCAAGCATCAAGTCATTTTGCAGTAAAACAAATTTAGTACGTGCTGCTGTATCAACTTTTAAGTAAATACGACGCTGGCCAAAGCATGTGATTTGTTGACATGTAATCCTCCTATTGTGTTCTCCCAGTAGTCGGGTTATAATTTGGTCAGTTCATTTTAAACAACTATAGTTTCATACAGTAGGTCCTTTGTACACGAATAGAGCAACGAGTGATTTAATATGGTGGCGTGATTTTCATTTCAAGCTTATGCGTTTATCATGGATGTGTTAATATTAGGCATTTCGTTGATGTATCGGTACAGACTTTTGAGTAAATAATTTTAGACCGTATCTATGGTATATTTGTAATAATCTTAAATCAACTACACTGTATGAACAGAATTGCCTGGAGGCTGGATCAGGTTTCTGTTACTTGCACTGGTTCTTTGTCCCTAATATTTAAGCACAGGAATGAGACTGCATGCCTGTTTTAAGACAACTTAAGTCAATGTCACTTATTTCGTAAATTTTGAATTGAAATTTATATCTGTTTAATTCAAAATTAAACACTGTAAATTTACTGTATTGGTTCATGTCTAACAGTCTTATTAATCTAAGGCACTATATGCATCCGGTAGATTCAATACAATTTTTAAACTGTCCAGGTGTAAATATTAACCGCTTGTATTTTAGACCACGTCGGGTATGTATAGCATATACCTACCGTTAATCAATAATTGTAATATGAACCTTATCTGCTTTTGAAACCACAGTAAAGCTTCAAGAGTAGCATCAGCCACAATAGTGACGAGCTGGATTATCTACTTATGTAGATTTACATCGCAAGCTTCAGGTAAGCATATAAAACTAATTTTTGAAATATCACACCATTTAGCCGTGCAGGCAATATAAATGGGCGAATTAAGTTATTGTTAACAATTCCTGTACAAACCTTAATACAAAAACCTTGTGAATGTAATTGTCTCAGGAGTATTGCGAAAATCAACAACTTTCTCTATTGTAAAGCAATATTTGTCGCTCCTACAGATTGTCAAATAGAAGCGAGGGTTTTTTACAGTTTCGTACAGTAGCCACTGGCTATGGTTGCCATACGTTCGTTTTTACAACAAACCAGTAGAAATTGTTGAATTATCAGTGCAAACTATATATTTAATTTAAGAAATGGTGAACAATAATTGATTTGTATCAAACTACACGTCTGGATATGAATCAAATCCAGAGTAGGTGTTTACGTTCAGTACAAAATATCCTGTTAGGTTAACTTAACCCATTAATGAAATTTTTTTTTTTTTAATTGTATTTTTACTTAAATTTTCTCATTGCCATACTTAAAATCAAGTGTCTAACACAAAAGTAAACTTTTATCATACGTAGTTTAAGCATAAAACAGCGTTACCATTTGCCAACGCCAGGCGCTTGCACTATCACATAGTACTGCAAATACGAAAAAAACATAGATAAATGTATGTTTGATAAAAGCTGTAAAAATAATACATTACATTTTTCACACATAGTTTGAACCAGAGATTTAGAATTAGGTTCAGCGCAACGCTCTTTTCTATTTCTACAGTGTGGCCTACTGAATAGTTCGCTTTGTCGTACCTAATGTCCACTAAAACGCTGCTGGTTGAGTCTTTAGATGCCGACACCTTTCCTGAAGGCTTTTCTGCCACCCCATATGTTCTAAGATATGCTTGGATAATATCTCTTCGAAATTCTAGCGGAATGTTCGATCCACCTACTTGTTTATGAATTTGTCATGCAGTGTGGATGCAAACGCAAGATTCATGTGAACAGGCACTACCACCACTTCTTGCCGCCCATGGCAACTCTATGCAGTGCGATGTTTTCATCCATGAGATCAATCTCCCCATATAAAGTGTTATATTTGCCAATACTGTTTGATCTGGATACAGCAATTACCTTCTTTTCTATATGTGAATGTCATATCTGCGAATCCTACATATTGGCTAGACAACATTACAGATAGAGACAACAGTTGTAACCTCGTTATCTACCCAGCTTACAAATATTATGCAATTAGCACAGTCAATTATTATTGATCCATAACTCCCTCGAAGTTTTTTCGATAAGTTCTTAGTCGACAACGGTCAATTTTGAAGAAATTGACTCTCAGCGTACTCTCATCGTTTCCATCCCCTGAATAATTATCTGTCAAAACGGCTAGTTTGGGAGGTTCAATGTTAATTTCGTCAAAATCTTCAATATAGGTTATTTCAAGAGCATTTGTAACATAAATACTCGCCTTGAAAATGAATTAATTTCTGCACTATTACAGTAGTGTAAGCGCTTAGCGGTGCCATATGGCAACATGTATGGAACGGCAAGTGTTGCCGAAACAGTCGTTTTTAAAAATTGTCTTTATAACAAGTGAAGCAAAATTATATATTTAGTCTATATCACCTAACACTCGAATATCGAAATAATTATAATGCAACAAAGTAGACTCGCTCAAATCTGGGCTCAATATTTTTTTTTTAATATCCTCAAAATACCACAACCCACAGTGCTTTTCGTCGTAACCAAATAGAAAGTTTTTTGTATATACCAGGTTTATGTGTAGAAGAACTCATTTAGAGACAGTAAGAAATTCGAGTTACAAATTCAGTGGTGTTCCCATAGGGTATACTCCATATACGCCGTATACTCTCAGGATATTCTGTCCATACTGCGTATACTCCCAAACAATTATGTGAAAACTCGTTGAATGTGCTTACAAATTAGGCCTAACGTCAAGTCGAACGCTGCTTGAACAATTGTCTGCACCAATGCTGCCAGTGTTTGTAGGATTTATCCCACCACTCTACCGTAGCAGTGAAGGGTGTATTCCGCAACCATACATGAAGGTTTGGCTGCCAGACCATCGATCGTCGCCTTTCACCTCCTCGTTGTCAAGTTAAACAACGTGAAAAAACAGACACGGAAGAAGATGCTTTACGAAAACAATTTTTTGTCAATACATTTAATTAGATTAAGCTATTTTTTCAATTTTATATGGAAAAAATAAACATTTTAAGCTTTTCCGTTGTAATTGCCCTTCCCCCGCCCTGCCAAGCAACCATAGAAAAAGTCAGTCACACAATGGGTTACCGGTAGTATAGTATACCTTCAATAAATTTATGGGAACATTACTGTACAAATCTATCTTGAATGCGTTGCCATACGGCAACGGTAGGCGCTTATGGGTTAAATGGAGTCGCGCCATTCTCAGATGTGATTGCTCTATTCATGAAAATGATCGTGTTTTATATAGTCAATAATAATAATAATAAATGTTCAATACCTTTTCATGGACTCCAAGAAGTATTAACAACACTAGAAAGAATCGAAAAACGATGTGATTAACAATTTAATCAACAAAAAATAAAATATATGATTGTAAAAAGCAGTGGTGAAAAACGATCACAGGAATTTGAAATTTAAAAATGCGGAAAATAAAGAAGAAGTGTTTGAGAAAGTAAACGACTTTTGTTATCTAATTGAGAATGCCTTCGACAGAGTTCTAATGCAAATTTTACAGCCAAATTAGATTATCTTGGAATTCGTGGCAAGCTGTTGAAACGCATTGAGACTTTCTAACAAATAGGAAGTTCTGTGTAAGATGAGGCAAGTCAAAGTCACAGCCAAAATGAGTAAGGAGTGGAGTACCGCAGGGATCGGTCCTCTCGCCCACCCTATTCACGCTCTTCATGCTCGACTTAAGGAAGGCCATAAAATCTAATGTACCAATTTGTGATGTATCGTATTAAGTTAATTTGTTTGCGTCTATGCGCACGCGCTAACCTGGTTGCCGGGAAAACGGCGCGCATGGTTTTGGGGGGATAGAAGGATAAAACATCAGTTCCATGTTTGTTACCAAAAATGTGTTTAAAAATACAGAAATAAAGGGGTTGGTTGGACGAGTAAAAGTTTTCCTTCTCATCTGCCGTGTATGGTATACATCCTTACGCAAATTGGTAAGAGATGTATCAGTATTATTTTTCGCTGATGATGTCAAATATTTTGCTAACCCTTTAACCAGCTCAGGGCAACTCCAACAAGACCTAGACAGAATACAAGAGTCGACCAGGAACTGGTTGATTAACTTAAATGCCAGAAAGTGCACTATTTTGCGTATATGAGCCAGGACAGCCTACTACACTGATGGCGTTGCTATTACTACTGTCAGTGAATTGTCAAAACTGCCAACTCGGTAATCTACATGATAAGAAAATGCCATACCAAGGAGTTATACGCCCTATAATAATGTATGCCTGTGTAGTTTGGGGCACGGCAAGCAAAACAAATATTAAAAAGATCCAGACACTTCAAAACAAGGTATTACGAATAGCAACAAACGCCGAATGGTATGTCCGTAACTCGCAACTTCACCGTGAGCTAAAAATCCCCACCATAGAAGAATATATTAAAATGACGGCCAAACAGTTCTTCACTAACATCCAAAACTGTCCTTCAGCAATTCATTATGAATTGGGAAAAAGATCAACGACCACCAGACTGAAACCAAGATTACCACAAGACGTTTTACTCTCAGACAGTGATTAAGTGAAACAAAGGTGTAAAATTCTCTTAAAAACCTTATGTTGTGTTATATTCATGAGCGAACTTCATTATTAACAATTCTGTGAGCAGCCCTAGTGAGCTTAGCCAGTTAAACTCTAATTTAAAAAAAAATGACAAGGAAAACATTCCACTATCTCAAACCAGACACGTTTTTCAAAATTTACAAAACATGCATTAAGCCCTTGTTTGAATACGGTTTTCAGATATGGAATCCGTACTTCCAAAAGGCTATTACATTGATAGAGAACGCCCTACGTCGGGCTACTAAACTACTACAAGGATTCAGAAGACTAGAGTACCCACATCGTCTTGAGCTGCTCAAACTTCCAGCGCTGCAACAACGTCGGCAACGTGACGATTTGATTGAAACTTTCAAAATATTAAACAATTATTACGACTGCTCAGAGCAAAAATCCATGTTCAAACTCCAATCAAGAACCACTTTACGAGGACACAAGATGCACCTGTTGAGAACAAGAGCAGAACTTAATCCTCGACATAACTTCCTGTGTAATCGCTTAGTGAGTGACTGGAACAAATTACCTGAAGAAGTAACTAATGCCACATCCACGATACACTTATATATGTATAAGTGTATCGTGGCCACATCCATAAATCAATTTAAAAATAGACTGGACAATCATTTTGCAAACAATACAACTAACACAAATAAATAAAATAACACAACTACCTACTAACAAACATGATACAACATAATGCAATATCATGTGATATTATATGTGGATATCTATAATACAATTTTCCTTAATGTGTGTCTGTGGCACAAAATAAAATCTCACGTTCCGGCTTCACAGATGTTTATATTTGTTTAGGTTTTGTTTTTCTTATCTTAACGCTCGGCTCGGAGCTTGACCTTTCGCGTATCCTATTTTACGTGAGCGCCGATTCAAGACTCGCAGCGCGTAGCGCGCGGTTTGCTTGTATCACCTTAAAGCTGCCTTCCTAACGGGTGCCCCATAATGTTTTTCTGTTGTTGCAGAGCGCTGGTTTGGCAACGTTGTATAGTAGAGCCACGACTTGGTATTCTCCACTTAGAGGAAGGTTGCCGATTAATTAGTAAGAATGGAGAGGTGGACGGGAAAACATCACGCGCTCTTCATTGAGCTTTATTTGAAATACCAAGAATCGTATGTTGCGGCACGCCGTCTTTTTTACAATCGTTTGAATATTCACCGTGTGAACGATGCTCCGAGCCGCAGTTTAGTGTGATCATGGTTAAACAAGTTCAGAACAACAGGTTCTTGCGTAAACAAGAAACTATCAGGCTGTTCAGGTTGTAGCCAAACGAAATCCACACAGGTCGGTAAGGAAACACTCACAAGCGCTGGGACTCTCCAAATCACCATTAAACGATTTTTTTCCGACCAAGCCTTCAAGCATTCAAGGGGTTTGATGCCAATACCTAGTTTCAGCAAGATGGGCCCACGCAGCCAGAAGATCTTTGGCGACGGTACAAGAAATTTTTTCTGGAAAAGTCATTTCAAAGCGGGGTGACTTACAGTACCCCAAGCAGTCCTGACCTGACTCCTCCCGATTTCTTTTTGTGGGTGTATCTAAAGTCCAAGATGTATAAGACAGCACCATGCACTTTGGAAGCTTTAAAATTACGAATTCAGGCCCAAATAAACGCTATTCCAGAGGAAATGCTAGCAGCTGTTTTTGCAAATTTAAGGTCCAGACTTCGAGAATACGTAGTGTGTGACGCAAAACATCTTGACAATATTATTTTTAAGAGTTAAAATCCGCATCCATTGTTAACGTTTTGGCACTAAATAAATGATTTTTTATTCACAAATACTTTTTTTATTTAAGTTTAAAAACAGCAAAACAGTATGGGACACTCATTACTACCAATAATAATAATTATAATAATTTCAAACAAAAAGAGTGGAAACAAGTGGTAGTAATTAAAAGGAGACCAAAGTGCACCAAGTCTATTTATAAACGGATAAATCATGCATTTTGACTAATAGTAGATTATGTTATTAGGAGTAAAAGTGATACTTTATGTGGCGAAGCTGAAGTTTATTTAGCCGAACGTTAGTGAGGCAAATGATTCAGCTAAGCCACATAAAGTCACTTTTACTCCAAATAACATATACTATTTTATCCGCAAACGTATTCAGGTAAATTTCATTAATATAAATTTAAAAAAAAATATGCATCGGCAGGGAATCAAACCCAGGCCACCCGCGTGACAGGCGAGCACTGTCCCCCTGCGACAACCGCTGTTGTTCAAATAACGCGCTACTGTAATGATAAATGAACATACTCAATCACCCCAGTTAATAGCACACGGCCACAGCAGCTGTCACACTATAACCCACGGCGACAGATGCTCCGATCCGCTGCTTAAAGGTGTATTTAAATTAAAACTTTCTTGGTACTCTTTTTGAAAATAAAAGCCGGTCTACGATCTAAGTCTAAAAATTAGCAACATTTTAGGCCATCATACAATTTAATCGGTCCAGTATCTTCGGAGGAGATAGCGAACAAACATAGAAAGAAAGAAAGAGAGCAACGATTTTGTGTGCTTAGGCAGATAAAGTACGCAAAAGTTGCTATTTTATCTGCTTAGGCAGATAAAGTGACACTTTTACCTTGTCAATAAAGACAAATAAGTTGTCATTTTTGTGACGTTTGCGGGTAATAGTATATTATGTTATTAGGAGCAAAAGTTATATTTTATGTGGCGAGGCTGGACGGGTTATCTGCCGAGCTTGCGAGGCAGATAAGTACAGCCGAGCCACATAAAGATACTTTTGCTCCGAATGACATATAGTATTTTTTCTTCAAACGTTTTTATAACAAATTATTTACAACTTTGTGAACAAAATTCGAAGAAAATTACTTGATCTCGTCAGCGGCAGATAATATTATCTGCCGCTGACGAGCGGCAGATAAAGTTGTCAGCGGCAGATAATAACTTTATCTGCCGCTGACGAGCGGCAGATAAAGTCGTCAGCGGCAGATAATATTATCTGCCGCTTGGCAATAAAGTGACAGTTTAGCATCATCAATCCAGCAGTATAATGCCATATTTTACTGCCGTTTGAAGAAAAACGTTAATTATCGGAACTTGATTTTCTGTTATATCTACATATCTAATAATTAGGGAATGACCAAATTTCAAATTAAAATTGCAACTATTTTAAGAAAAAAATTACCTGCAAAAATGAAATTTTAACTTATTCCGTCGAACGATAAATCGATACTTTTTGCTTCATTCCGTTAAGACAGTATTTGAAAACGTAATTCCAAATTATAAATGACAAAGCTAATTTTTCTTACACAGCTATGAAAATGGCTACCTACTACTTATAGGAACTCTACCTACTACTAGCATAGCCAGCTTCATCTGTTCCGCTAGCGCTCGTCAGCGGGTATGAATGAAGCTGGCCATGCTACTAGTCGGAAAGTTCAGCTATAATATCACAGATGACGCGTACTTAAATGCACAAGTTTATGAACGACACAAATTTGTAGGACAGCCGATGGATTCTGTCACATCTGGTTGCAGGGGTCGAATCATAAATCTTTGAGGTTTTGCTAAAACAGAGAACGTGCTTTGCATTCTAATTTTTACACTATTATTTCCTGCATCTCTTATTATTCAGTTATATACCATTGTTTTTCAAAATGCAACTAATCACGCGGTTTTATAGTTGTCATATATGTTCTTTATTATAGTGATATAGCGGTGGTCGATTCGACATTCTGCTAGAGCTTGTAACATTTTTTGCTGGTCTACAGTGTCGAACGTCTTTTCATAGTCAACGAAAATTAGCACCAGGGGTTTGTTGTATTCCACACATTTACCTATTAGAGTTTTTATGACTTGCAAATGGTCGTTCGTTCCATATCCTTTGCGGAATCCAGCTTGCTCACAGGGTTGATAGTTGTCTAATTTCTGTGTTAGCCGTTTTGCTATGATTTTCATGAACAGCTTGTAGACATGGGACAGCAGGCTGATAGGTCGATAATTCATCAAATCCGCAATATCTCCCTTTTTGTGCATTATAACGATGACAGCGTTGTTCCATTGAGAGGGGGTTGTACCTTTCAGAAGACATGCATTGAAAAGCTTTTGTATTATACGTACTAATGTCGTACCTCCCTCTTTGATGTACTCGCTTACTACATCGTCATCACTCGGTGACTTGTTATTCTTCATTTCTGAGAGGGCTGTCGTGATTTCATCAATCGTTATGTCTGGGATGTCTTCTGATCCTTCATTCTGGATTTTTGGTATTTGGTGATTTCCGGTAGGTTCTAGGTTCTGTCTATATAGCTCTGCGTAGAAATCTTCTGTGATTTTAAGAATGTCATCTTTGCTTGTTTTGGTAATTCCTTCTTTGTCAGTTAATTTACAGATGTTTCTTTTGCCTATGGACAATTTTCTTCGCAATACTTTTAAGCTCTTGTTCTCTTCTATCACCCTAGATATTTGTTCTGTATTATATTTTCTAATGTCTTTCCTGATGGCTTTGGAGATGTCTTTGTTCAATTGTCTTGATACTGCAGAATTTATCGTATGTTTATCCATCATTTCTCTTCTTCTTTTCATGAGGCTGATTGTGTTTTGGCTGAGTTTCTTGTCTTAGTTAGTTAGTTAGTGTTATTTTTGGGGAGACTCTAGCGAGTCTAGCAAGTAGGTTTTTCTAGGCTCTTTTTGCCAACCCCATGAACAAGGTCTAGGCATGCAGAGTACCAGGTACCTTTGTCCTACTTAGAATTTTGCCGAGACTAAGGAGTTCCAACCTTAGCAAGGGATCTTTTACATGCTACACATCGTAGTAACATGGGACCCACGGCTTTACATCACTTCCGAATGATGGCATTCTGTAGAGGCTTTCATCCGCATTTTTTTATTTTTAAAAACCTCACCGGGATCGGGGATCGAACTCTCGACCCTTAGATCAGTAGCCAGAATGCTTACCACTGAGCTATGGAGCCCGGCAGTTTCTTGTCTTTGTCTTTTTTATTAGTTTTAATTCTGCCCTCCTTTCCAGCTTCTTTAATTGCGTCATTTATTCCGGTATTCAGGTCTTCTATGTTCACTTGCTGTTCATCCAAATTTTCCAGTTCCTTTAACTTCGACGTTATCAGTTCCTTATAAGCGGTGGTGTCTTCGATAGGGATCAATTTCTTTCTCTTGGTTTTGGTTATCATATTAGCCCTCTCGCTATTTGTATTAATAGTAATTTTGGCTCTGACCATTCTATGATCACTACCTACCGAGAATTTATTTAGTACGGTGACATCATGGACTATGTTCTTTTTGCTAGAAATTATGAAGTCGATTTAATTTCTTGTAGATCCGTCAGGACTTGCCCAGGTCCATTTACGCTGGTCACTCTTTTTGAAGAAAGAGTTCATTGCATGTAGTCTATTATGCATCAAGAAGTCTAAGAGCATACTCCCTCTGTTGGTTTTCTTTCCGTACCCATGAGGACCAATGGCGTTCTCCGCCTCGTCAAGTTTATGGCCGAGTTTGGCGTTGAAATCACCTATTAGAAAGGTATAGTGTGTTGGATTCTGTTGCATAGCTCTCTGAACGTCTTCGTAAAAGCTTTCAATTTCTTCGTCGCTGTGGTCTGTTGTCGGTGCGTATACTTGAATGATTTTGACGCTGTATCTTTTATTCATCTTAAGTTTCATATAGATGACTCTAGAGCAGATACTTTCAATTTTATTTATTTGTTGTTTGTGTCTTTTATGTATGATGAAACCTACTCTTCCCTCTAGTCTGTCTTCCTCTCCTCTGTAGTGTAACAGGTGGCCTGATTTAAGGTCTATTTGGTTTTCTCCTTTCCTCCTAACTTCACTGATCCCCAAGATGTCCCATTTAATTTGACCGAGTTCTTCTTCTAATTCCAATAGTTTTTGATCCGATGACATTGTTTTAATGTTATAAGTGGCGATATGCAAGTTTTGTCTTCTATGGTAGCCTGGTCGATCCAGGTAATTCTTCGCACCCTCCGCTCGTAATATTGTCTGGCTGCTACCATAGCCAGGGATCGCTGAGCCGCCGGGGACTAAGGGCCGTTGTGTGCTTTGTGTCATATCATATTGATTTACGGGTTTTTAGCCAATTTCCCTACCACGCTGGCCACTGCGGGTTGGTAGAGTGGACATAGGAAGGATAAAAGGATAAAACAAGATTTGGATAGGATTTGGGTCAGGACATGATTTCCTCTAGGTAAAAGAAGGTGGAAAGCAACCAAGGCTCGCGTGGGCAGGGTCGCTTCCCTGAAGTAGACCTAACCTCCGCCGGGATCGCAGAGGGGTGTCTACCCGCTACCATATCTACCCGCTACCATATGACACCGCCACAGCATGCGTAAGACTGCATGCCGATACAAACAAATTTAAAATACAGCGGGGCGTCCGCCAAGGGGATACTATCTCGCCGAAGCTATTCACGGCACTACTCGAATATATGTGCAAACAAATAAACTGGGACAACATGGGTGTTAACATAAATGGAGAGTACCTAAATCATCTGAGGCTCGCCGACGATATCGTCCTCATTTCAGATTGTATAGACAAAGCAAAAAAGATGCTGGAACGACTTCACCAAGAATCAGCACAAGTCGGGCACATTATCAATGTCTCAAAAACCCAATATATGGCCAACCCTGTAGCAAGCGAGCGCATCACAGTGGGAACTAACGAAATCGACCAAGTAACATCTTACAAATATCTAGGCCACGAAATCCGAGTGGGCCGAGACAATCAAACATGTGAGATCTTCAGAAGAGTAGGTTTAACCTGGGCAGCTTTTGGAAACCTGAAAAAGATACTTAAGTCAGACCTCCCTATATGTTTGAAGCGCACAGTTTATAACCAATGCGTCTTACCCGTGATGACATATGGAGCTGAAACACTTACCTTAACCAAAAAATCTATAAATAAGTTACGTGTCACCCAGCGGGCGATGGAAAGGTCAATGTTGGGAATATCTCTCCGAGACAGGATCCCAAATGTAGAGATACGAAGAAGAAAGGGTGTTATCGATGCAGTAAAGAGAATAACATCATTGAAATGGAACTGGGCGGGTCACATTGCCAGAACCACAGATGAACGGTGGAACAAGAAGATAGTCGAATGGAGGCCAAGACAGGAGGCATACAGAAGCAGAGAACGACCCCCAACGAGATGGACCGATGACATTAGACGCATACGAACAAATTGGATTCAAGCGGCACAAAATAGAAATGAGTGGCAAAGTTTACGGGAGGCCTATGTCCAGCAGTGGACGCAACTAGGCTGATTGATGATGATGATGATGATGATGATGATTTATAGTTGTAAAAACCAAAGTTTTTTATTGGAATTTTATCAGTTTATCATATCCTCCATGTGTTTATTCGGTTTTATTTAATATTGAATCTGAAGCTATAAGTCTGTTTTTTTTTCTTTATGATTCAGAGCAGGCTTTGCATTTGCATTTTTGTAATAGTGTAGCTAGTTGGTTGCAAAGAAAAAAACACTAATAATGTCAAAAATCTGTTACAACTGTCAATGTGTTAACTTATAAGCAGTATTATACTGACTAAGAGCTCAAATTACTGAACCATTGACATTAAATAAGGTATATGATCTTTGGTATTGCTTTGTTTTAAGAACGTTTATTTAAATATGATTGTTATCTAACTGTACAGAAACTTAATAACATTTCTAGACATCAATTTATTTTATACTTAGGTATTAATGTAAAAATATATTATTAATAACTACTTGTTGATGATTTTTGGTGACAGAAGTTACTAGAAGTTATTATTTATGCTAAACATATAACAAGCATTTCAAAATAAAAAGATACTACAAAATACTGTGGTAGAAATGACATGACTTTTCTCACATGACAGTTTTCATCCATTCGTATAGTGGTACTTAATTATATTTCTTTTAATGTGTAGTATAATTTTGAACAGCACCCAGTATAATTTAGTTCTTCTCTTACACATCGTAATAAATTATGCAAAGTAAAACATTCTTTTTTTTAAATCTCTTATTTTCTTCTTAATATCTTCCCTGAAACTATATTCCACAAGTTAGAAATTCATTTTCTTTATTCATATCTTCATTCGATTGTTGCTAGAGTTGTAATTTTGGGGAAAACTCCAGTATAGTGCACTGGTATATTTTGACATTTACGGAATATTCGCAGAAACTCTTTTGTCACTTATAATTACACGAGAGCTTTTTTTTGTCGAAGTAAACTTGACATTTCAATGAGAATTTCCTTGCTTGGCAATTTAACGAAAAAAAACTGCCTCTGAAAAAATTACGAGTCCGAAGGACGAGTAATTTTTTTTTGCAGTTTTTTGAGTGGAATTGCCTAAAGGCAAGGAAACTTGAATTATAAATGTTAAGTTTACTTCGATAAAAAAAATCTTGAGTGTAATTCGGTACGACAATTTAATGAATACATATTTAATTTACATATTAGGTAATTTAGAAGTCACTAAATTAACAAACAAGGCGAAAGAACTAAGAACCGCACCGTCGTCGGTCCTTAGCAACTCTGCTAGGCTTACTAGAATTAGACCGTCTTAAGAGTTAGGTTCCGTTTTGTCACTAGAAAAGTTAGGGCAAACTTTTGCCGCTGTCATAGTGACAAAAAAACCGCGGCTTATGGGATTTTTAGTGTATGCATGAAATTGTCTTGGGGAAATTCAAATTCAATATTACCTTATTGTCTACGATCACGCACATGCACTTAAGCACCAGTGGGCTATATTGGAGTTTAGCTTGATTTTGCTTCATTTAGAATATCGAACACAGTTGCATCCGAAATCTAGCATTATAAAAAATTGCCAGAACATTAATATCTGTTTAATTCTTAATACTTACATCAAATATTTGACCAACTCTTCCAATGATGGCTGTTTTACTTAATTTACTGTTGATATCTTTTATATTGTTAGGTATATTTTGTAACTAAACTGTTGTACACTGCTAAAATAATGTAAATGCAAAGCCTGCTGTAAATCACAAAACAAAAAAACAGAATATATGTATAGTCTATAGCCCCTCTATGAGGGGGGGGGGGGTATAGTCCATTTACTTGACATCTGCACTGTCAGTGTCAAATTAAAAAAAAATTCTTAAGTATTTCTCAAAAATAATGTGTTTTTTATTAGACTGTACAGTAGTTTAATTGTTAAAAAGTGAAAAATGGCAGTGGTGCCAACATAATGTCAGTTTGACAGTGCAGATGTCAAGTAAATGGACTATATATGCATTTGACTTCCACAATTGCATCAAGTATGGTGATGGCGTAATAAACTTTAGGATTAACGTTTAAATGATGGTACGTACATGAACGTAGAGTTTAGTTCCGGTATTTTACTTTCGGTCTGATCACCGACAGTGTTACATATACCTTCTTGACATTGCAAATGGTCACCGAATACATGGTGGAGACCATTTTTCAAATCATCTCTAAGGAGTTTTACGTCACCATATCACTCTTTGCGTGTTCATATATCGAGCATTTTGCTCTCTTGATAAGGAGAAAAAAATGTTGTTGGGTAAACAATTTTCGACCCTTCAGTTGTATCTGGGTGTCTACTTTAATTTTCCTCATTTTTTTTCCATAGTTCTTAAGTGCGTGGTTTATACACTCGATCTTTTTTCCTTAATTTTTGCGAAAACACTCGCATCTCCATCGGCAACAAACTTCATATATCGAACACCGTGCATACGTTCACTTTCGCAAAAACCATCTACCACCATATTAAGTTCAATGGCTGGTGCAGATTCATACCAATTTTTGTAGCAAGTATGATCCAAGGGTTCTTTATTTTTATTTTCTCCTCGTGTGCAAATTGAGCAAAATCTGTTTCTGGCAGCAACAGATAACAGTTCTCCTGTTTGGCGTCCAATTATCCCAACCATGCCGAAGGCAGAATTATAATTGCTCCCATAAGATCTCTTACTCCAAGATCCGTCGACATATACTGAAATCCACGGTATTCCATCAGGGAGTTGATTTAATGGCATACTTTTGTTTTTCACTCCCAGCGCTTTCAAAAGAATGCCATAAGGACGACCTCCATTCCTATATTCGAGTTCATTTGTTATCAACTATAATTTTTATTAATTTTACTAATATTATCGTTGTTCAAATATCACACGCGTAATGTTAATAATATTGAGCAGAGCGACACGCATGCAAACACGACAACAGTTCGTCCATAACTAACTTTTATTTCAAACCGGAAATAATACATAGTTTACATAGTTTTTACAGATGGCGCTTGTTTTGATGTAAAGCAACACCCCCACTACATCAAAACTTACAAATTTCTTTTAAACCTAAATTACCCATAAGTTTATTGTGTTTGGTTACATTTAAACCTTTTGTTAGAATATCGGCATTCATTTCATCTGTCGGCAAATGCATCAGCTTTACATTTTTGTTTGCTACTGCTTCTCGTATAAAATGATGCCGTGTGTCGATATGCTTTGAGCGCCTATGATACACAGGATTAACAGCCAGCTTTTGTGCACTCATATTGTCGTTAAATAGTGTAATACAATTTAGCTTTCCTGTCAGTTCACATATTAAATTTCTAAAATATATGGCCTCTTTTGCAGCTTCAGATATTGCCATGTATTCTGCCTCTGTACTTGATAAAGCCACTGTTTTTTGCTTACGGCTCTCCCATGATATGGCACTTCCAGATAATTTGAAAATAAAACCCGTATAAGATTTTCGATCGTTTTTATCGTTTGCCCAATCGGCATCTACAAAACCTTCCAAATCTCCATCCGATTTTTCAAATACTAATTTATAACTTTTTGTGCCTTGCAAGTACTTTAGCACCCTTTTCGCACATATCCAGTGGGATTCCGTGTAGCAGTTATTAAATTGGCTTAAGAAACTTACCGAGTAAGCTATATCTGGCCTAGTTAGTACTGCTAGATACATCAAACTACCTACTAATTGTTGGTAAGGTATATTATCCCTACAAGTTTCTACCTGCATATTAAATTCGACATTAGTTTCTAAAGGCGTAGACACAGATTTACAATTTGACATGTTAAATCGTTTTAATATTTGATTTATATAATTTTCTTGATCTAAAGTTATTACGCCTTTTTCCCTATTTCTGCTAATTTTCATTCCTAGACACTGCTTAGCTTCCCCTAAATCCTTTAACTTAAAGTGATCATTGAATTTCAACTTTAAAGATTTTGTTTCAACAATATCATTGGAAAAAAACAAAAAAATCGTCGACATATAACGCTACAATTGTTACTAATTTTTCATTACTTTTTATATATACACAATGTTCCAGTTCTGATTTCCTATAACCCATTTCAACCAAAACCTGATCAACTTTATTATTCCACATTCTTGAGGATTGCTTTAGGCCGTAAATAGCTTTCTTCAGCCTACATACTTTGCCTGTAGAATTTGGGATTTCAAAACCTTCTGGCTGTTTCATATATAACACCTCATTTAAATGACCGTTCAAAAAAGCTGTCATTACATCTAAATGGATTATGATTAAATCTAACTTAACAGCTAAAGCAATTAGTAGTCTAAGTGTTGAGTGTCTGACCACCGGTGAGAAGGTTTCATCGTAGTCCACGCCTAATTTCTGAGTGTAGCCTTTTGCCACAAGTCTGGCTCTGTACCTCGCCTTACCATCACTGTCCGTTTTGGTTTTAAACACCCACTTACTTTGCACCACACTTGCACTTCCTGGCATATCTGTAATTTCCCACGCTTCATTTTCCTTGAAGGATTCATATTCTTCTATCATGGCTCGCCTCCATTGCTCCCCATCTGGTCTTGATAACGCCTCCTTAACTGTAACTGGATCATTATCAATTGCTACATTACCTGCCGAACTCAGATAAGTGACGTAGTCCTCAAATCTTTTTGGCTGCGGCTCCCGTTTTGACCGTCGTAATGTTTCTTCTGGCATCTGATCTTGAATTTCCTCAAATGTATGGTTACTGCTATTGCTTTCGCTTACTTCTGAATCACTTTCATCTTCTTTTTCAGCACTTTCTCATGAATCTTCCTCCAATTGTGGTTCCTTGTCGATTTCCCCCACTGAATCTAGTTCTATGACAATCTCCGTTTCTTCGTTGATGTTTTCCATGATTATAACATCTCGGCTAGAAGTGATCGTGCCATTATCAGGATTGAATACTCCATAACCCTTGGTATTCTCCCCATAGCCTACAAAAATCATTTGTTTAGATTTCCTGTGCCATTTCGTTCTATTTGCCTTCGGGATGTGGACCATCGCAGCACTTCCAAAAACTTTTACATTGCTTACATCTGGCTTTTTGCCATGCCACACTTCAAAAGGAGTTTTACTATCCAAGCCTGTTGCAACAGATCTATTTTTTAAATAAACAGCTGTATTTACAGCTTCTGCCCAAAACTTCATTTCTAGCTTGGAATCGAACAATAAGCACCTAGCCTTTTCGACGATTGAACGATTCATTCGCTCCACCAGTCCGTTTTGTTCTGGAGTGTGAGGGTTTGTCGTCTGGTGAACAATGCCATTCTTTTTGAGAAATTGCTCCATTTCTTGGCTGCAGAACTCGCCTCCATTATCTGATCGCAAGGTTTTTATTTTACATTCTTTCTGGTTCTCAACAAGACTTTTGAATTCCTTGAAACGTTCGATGACTTCAGATTTGTTTTTTAAAAAATAAACAAAGGTCATTCTGCTGTAGTCATCTTCAAAAAGAAGAAAATATTTCGAACCTCCGATTGATCGGTTCTCCATTGGTCCGCAAACATCAGTATGCACAACTTCTAGTAATCTGCTAGCCCTAGTGCCCTTATGTTTGAAAGGAAGTCTTGTTTGCTTACCTTCGCAGCACACTGTACATTTCTTCTGCATGTTCGTCTCCGCTTTAAACAATATACCTTCAACAATGCCAACTTGCATCTTCCGTAGGTCGTTATAATTAATATGTCCAAGCCTACGATGCCAAACTTCACTGCTGACGGCAGCTGAAGATGCTAAAAAACACTGATATTTTTCTTTGACATTTAATTTATATACATTGTTCAACAAATCAGCTGTAGCTACCAACACATTGTCTTTATTGTAAATTTTACAACCATTCTTTTCGAACTTCACTGTATTTCCATTCCGAATCAGCTGACTGACTGACAGAAGATTTGTTGTCAAACTGGGAACACAAACAGCATTACTTATAGTTATATCATAATTATTTTCACCTACTACTGTGACAATGTTTACATTACCCGCGCAAGATACCGATAGTTTTTGATTATTGGCAATCACAATTTCATTTAACTCAGTTTTTGTTGTTATGTTCTGTAACCAACTTTTATTAACTGTTAAGTGCACACTCGCTCCTGAATCGACGTACCAATCTTGCTTGCTGAATTGTCCACTTAAAAATACCGCACTAAAAGCATTTGAAGTTTTTGTGTCACTTTTATTTGGGCATTTGTTTTTATAGTGACCCACTTGTTTACATTTGTAGCACTTGATGATTTTGACATTGTTGACAGTTGCATTTGAACTACCTGCATTTGTAGCATTTGAACTATCCGCATTTCTTGCAGCTGTATACCTGCCTTTGTTGAACTTCCCGCCAACAAATGCATTTCCTGCATTCCTTACTGGTTCCATGTCCATCAATTTTGTTTTAATGCTGTCGGCCGTTAAATCAATTCCAGCATGTTCGATCGCCATTATCATTGGTGCATATTTTTCAGGCAAACCTGCCAATAATAACGAACCAATCCATTTGTCGTCTATTTGAAAGCCTGTGCCTTTTAATTTCTGCGCCGTTTCCATAAGCTGATTAACATACGACTCCATTGAATCACAGTCATCCAACCTGATAGATATTAACGCTCGCAACAACCCAATTCTCCTGGAAAAACCGGTGTCAGCAAACAGCTTTTGCAACTTGGTCCACATTTCCTTTGTTGTTGTCGCTTCCTTGATATGCACGTAAAGCGAGGGATCGATCGTTAAAACCAGTTTCGCCTTTGCTTTTGCGTCTTTGTTCTCGTCTTTTACGTCACCATTAACGCAACCATTTAAGTCATCCAGCACTAACATGTTCGTTACCGCGAACGCCCAATCCGCGTAATTTTCCCGGCCTTTTAGCTTCGGAACACTAGCTAACAAATTCATGGCCATATCCGCGAGTTAATTAGAACACGTGTTTAATCTGCAAAGCTTCTTTATGAACTCAATTGCCTGGGCACATAACCTATTGAGCAGAGCGACACGCATGCAAACACGACAACAGTTCGTCCATAACTAACTTTTATTTCAAACCGGAAATAATACATAGTTTACATAGTTTTTACAGATGGCGCTTGTTTTGATGTAAAGCAACAAAGTTCTTTAACTACAGCTTCATTAACGCACATGCACCAACTAACGAGAAGCCCGATCAAGAGA
Source organism: Agriotes lineatus (assembly GCA_940337035.1). Classification (NCBI taxonomy): domain Eukaryota; kingdom Metazoa; phylum Arthropoda; class Insecta; order Coleoptera; family Elateridae; genus Agriotes; species Agriotes lineatus. The sequence goes on from CALNHX010001455.1 coordinate 105,178, forward strand.
AAGAGGAGTTCTACGAAATACTAGAGGAAGTCTACAGGAAATGCCCAAAACGAGATATCAAAGTTATCCTCGGGGACATGAATGCTCAAATAGGCCATGAAACAATGTATCGACCAACCATAGGCAAACATAGCCTTCATCCAACTAGTAATGAGAATGGAAGGTGCTTAATTAATTGTGCTGCTTCACTCAACATGACAGTCATAAGCACATATTTTGAACATATACAGATAAACTAAAAACCAGATAGATCACTTACTAATTGATGCACGTCATGCCACAGATATATTAGATGTAAGATCATTCCGGGGAGCAAATGTAGACTCGCACCACTACCTAGTAACTGCTAAACTACGAGCTAGAATATCGAAACAAAAACAACAGATAGAAGCCAAAAGTAAAAAATACCATATAGACAAGCTGACGAGGGATAATATTAAACTTAGGGAATACCGAGTGACCCTGGATAAATATCTAGCAAAACATCTATGGGCGGAAAGTGATAATATACATTAATTATGGACACGATGCACTGGAACAATAAGGAAAACAACAGAAGAAATCCGGGGAAACCAACCAAGGAAAGCAGGCAATGACTGGTTTGATGAGGAATGTGCCGAAGCAACAAAAAGAAAAAACGCCGCTTACATGAAAATGCAAACAACACAAAGAACTAGGAAGAGCTATGAAGAATACCGAGAACTAAGGAAAATCGAAAAGAGAATACACAAACATAAGAAGAAAATGCACAATGAAAAACAGCTGGACATGATAGAACAACTTAATAACCAAAATGAAGCGCGGAAAATGTACAGAAAAGTAAATAACATGAGGAAAGAATTTCTACCTAGAGTAATGATGTGTAGAGATAAACAAAATAACATACTAAACTCCAAAGAGAACATACTGGACAGGTGGGCAGAATACTATGAAGAACAACTGAATGACAATGAAGAACAACAGCAAAACACCGTGATAGGAGAACAAGATGAAGACATAGAAATCGGCGAAGATCATGAAAACCTGAACCCTCCAACACGAGAAGAGGTGGAGAACGCAACAAAACGGCTACATAACAATAAAGCACCTGGAACAGACGGACTACGAGCTGAACTGTACAAAAACGGCAGCAACCAACTAATTGGAATTGTACATAAAACCATTAGAAAGGTATGGGAAGGGGCCAAATTTCCAGAGGAATGGAATGCTGGATTTATCTGCCCTATCCACAAAAAAGGGAATCTGTTAGAATGCACTACCGGGCAATCACATTGCTTAACGTGGCATACAAAATATTCTCATATACAGGGTGTTTCAGAATAACTGTTCCTAATTCTCAGAATTGAGGGAGGGCATGTTATTCAACACTTTTTAATAATAAACTAGTGTTCGGAAATACTTCCGTTTCGAGATAATACGACATTAAGGAATTGAGTACTTGAAATAATCTCAACGTGGTAAGTAACGCATGCATGCAAAATAGCTGCAGATAGTGAACCTTATCCATGGCAACATGGCCGGAGTTACTTGAAGATGTGCCACTTAATATTCGTAGAGACTTGGTCTTTCAACATGATGGTGCACCAGCCCATTTCGGTTTAAATGTTCGAGATTATTTAAATGCACAATTTCGAAACCGATGGATTGGGAGACAAGGTCCTATTCTTTGGCCTGCACTTTCGCCAGATATGACTCCAATTGATTTTTGTATTTGGGGTCATATTAAATCACTCGCCTATGCGACATCTGTGGACACAGCAGAGGAGTTAGTGGCTCGAATTGTTCTTGCTTTTGATGACATTCGTGATCGTCCGCAGATATTTCGAAGAATTCGTCGGTCAATCACACATCGTTATACCTTGTGTGTCGACAATGGCGGCCATAATTTTGAACAATTCTTATAATTTTTGTGTAATACCATTTTTTAAATATTAATAAATATTGCAACCGCTGGAAATCAATAAAATCGTTACTTTTCACATTGAGATTATTTCAAGTACTCAATTCGTTAATGTCGAATTATCTCGAAACGGAAGTATTTCCGAACACTAGTTTATCATTAAAAAGTGTTGAATAACATGCCCTCTCTCAATTCTGAGAATTAGGAACAGTTATTCTGAAACACCCTGTATACTGTACACAAGACTGAAGCCACTCGCAAACAACATAATAGGCAATTATCAATGCGGATTTCAGGCAAATAAATCGACTGTAGTTATATGCTCTAAGACAGATACTCGAAATAACCCGCAAGTACAACATAGATACCCACCACCTCTTCGTAGACTTTAAGAGCGCTTATGACAGCATTAATAGAAGAGCATTATACAAGGCTATGGAAGAATTTGGATTCCCCAGTCACTTGATTAAACTCACCAGGCTAACCATGAGGCAAGTAGAATGCAAAGTTAGAATACAGGGGGATCTATCCCGCCCTTTTACTACTAATAAAGGTCTTCGCCAAGGAGATGCATTATCCTGCCTACTGTTCAACATCGCCCTTGAAAAAGCAGTGAGGGAATCAAAAATTAATACACGAGGCACAATATTTAATAAATCTGTACAACTACTTGCGTATGCTGACGATATAGACGTAATTGAAAGAAGTGTGCTAGACATGAAAGAGGCATTTATTGCCATGGAGACGGCTGCTGAAAAACTTGGACTACAAATAAACGAAACCAGTAGGTAAGGGGTCACTTCAGACACCCCCCACTCCTTCTCCTTTTAGCCCCTCCCCCTTTCTTTTAGCCCCTCCCCCTGTGTCATGTGACAGGTGACGGTGGGGGCCTCGGGACTCCGCCCATCTCTAAGGGGGCCCTCGAGGCTTTGCTGCTCTCCAAGGGGGCCCCCGGGGCTCCGCCCCAGGTCCAAGGGGGGCCCTTGGGGCTTCGCCCCTCGCCAAAGGGTCCTGGGACTCCGCCCCTCTCTAAGGGGACCCTCGGGGCTCTGCCCCTCTCCAAGGGAGCCTTTGGGGTTTCGCCCCTCGCCAAGGGGTCCTCGGGGCTCTGCTTCTCTCCAAGGGGGCCCCCGGAAACCACAAAGTCAGGGGCGTGGGAACAATTTTTCTGATCGTGGGAATATTTTGTTGGTCGTGGGAATATTTTGCTGGTCGTGGGAACCAGGGTCATCACGTAGTTAGGGCTGCTGAGCATTCGAACGCGCACAGCAGGACGGTTCGAAGTTATGAAGCTCCGACGTCACGATGTTTTGGGGAAACTTTCTGTTTTGGCGTAATTTGATATGTAGCATCTGCTTTTTGGTAAGTGACGTTTGGTTTTATGTATTAGTCAGAACCTTTTGCATTGTATTTAAATACCGAAATTCGGGTGATCTTATCTAAGTATTCAAAACATTGGTCTTATGGAGAACTAGCACAAATATGTGGGTTTTTTCGGATTTTGAAGGCCCCCGGAAATAATAGTTCAATTAGCGGTACATGCAAACCACCAGGTGCGATATAAATACAGCTCCCGCGGACGACTCATCACTATCAGTCTATCAGTCAAGACGGTGAGAAAAAGAGCTAAAATATGAACCAACATCAAATTTCAAGTCTTATTTGCGAAGTGATTGCTCAAGAATTTATAAGCAAGAAAATGTACGGGGTATGTTTACCCGCAAGTCTTATGTTATTCTAACAATTAAGAAAATTTAAAAACATGAATCCGAGATTAATACATGGCCTAATGGTGTATGATAATATTTTACCTGTTTTTCACGTGTGGATCCAAGTTGATAATAAAATCTACGATTCGACCCCAAAAATAATTAATGCTATTAACGAAGGCGAGGAAATGAATGCTAACAATCTGGAGTATTATCCTAGAAAAATAGTGGCTCCTGATTACGATACCTACAAAATACTACAAGAATGTGTACATGTAACGAAGACAGGACAGGTCAATGAATATTTTGAAGAAGCACCCTCACATCTAAAATCTATTAGAAACACTGTTAATGATAGAGTAAGTCGAATTTTTGTACGAGATTTACAAAATAAATAATTTAAGCAAATGTTAGTGTTTTATTTACCTGCTGGTACGCATCTCCGGATGTAATCGAGATCTTGGCGCTTGCGGTCAGCCTTGCCGGTTTGCGTAAAATATCTCGTTTCGCTTATTATGTCTCTGGAACACCCTCGAGTAATGATGGATATAGGAGTAAATAAAAATACAGTAATAATACAAATCCTTTTATTTTATTTAGCTATCAATACAGTTCATCGACCTTAATTCTAACATGAGGTACTATGCTTAAACATGTTTTGTTTTTTTGGTGTACCCATAGGGCACTGAATCGTAATTTTCTATGATTCTACGTTTATTAAATGTAATTTTAAATGTTTTAAATTCGTCTTTTGTTACTATCGTATGGTCCGTAGTTCTACGAATGTTTTTATTAAACAGAATTACCTCCTTGTCGTCTTTACTCATATTTATTATTAGGTCTTCTAAAACACCCATATTAACTTTTTCTAGATTTTTCTGCGATAAGGTAATACCTTTAAATTTACAAATCTCTGCATATTTTTTTGTTTCTGGCGAATAAACCACATAGGCGTATGTTTTAGGCCCTCCTGTTACAAAATTAGTTATATAGCTTCCTGGTCCATATTCCTCTAGCTCATCGGTCAGTTCACCTAGGAAGTTCCCTGATGGGGGTTCATAGTGATTTTCCTTGGATATGTACTGGAGCGAATCCGTATCTCCGTACAAAACCCTCTCCCCCAATTTTTCCATCTCGTTATACAGCTTGAGTCGGGCTTGCGCAGTCGTGAAACAGGCTATCGCCACATTTACAGTCGATAAGGGCTCAGATGCCTCCTCTTTGTGTACCCAATTAACAATTATAGCTTCTTCATTAACAGGATTTATATGACAAACATTGATTTCAGGGTTAGTTAGGAGCGAGTACAATTCAGCAGGTTCTGTAATTATTTCTGTCTTGGGCTGATTTTCCCGCTGACCAAACTTACCCCAGAACGAATTCAGCATAAGTTTAGCCAAGGAGCGTAAACCAGGGTTTTTTTCTATTTTAGTAGGGTCCAGTTCTATACCCTCGATTCGAAAATAATCTTCTATATATTGCCTTTTCTGCTCCTCAGTCGAACAGTCCGGAGGCCATCCTGATGCCTCTTGTTTAATTTTCAGAAATGTGTCTATAAATTCTCTAAACAGACCCGTTCGTACCGTATATTTCCATATTTCTTGAATTTTTAAGATTCGGTATCCTCTGCTGAGAGCTGCTCTAACTTCATCTATAACCCAGGTGCCAATTAGCGCTCTCTCGTTTTCGGTGTGAGTACATATCCCTTGATTTGAGTTTACACCGCATGTACGACAGTGAGAAAACAGCAATTTCTTATTTTCTTTTATTGGCAAAACAGGATGATATAAATCTTGAGGTGGCAATATAATACATTTAATTAACCCCTCTGCTCCCTGTTCGAGTTGTTGCGCACAATTTTCATGCCCCACATGTACATCAGGGTGGCCAACTGGAAACTTGCCGTATTTGCACACCCACGGATATAAACTGCAGAAATCTTTGTAGTGAATTTTTTCTCCATCTTTTATCTCGTGTTTTAATTTTATTGCTTCGGTTCTGCCTCCAAAAATGCCTCTCTCGGATTCAATGGTAGTGATGTAAGAAGGGAATGATCCTCAAATTCTGCCTGATGTCTGAACTGACACTCCCACATTTCAATAACCTCATATCCCTGCATCTTTAACTTTTTAGTCTTGGATATTGTTCTGTCATAGCGATTTTCTAATGTATCTGCTGGATCATCGTGTAGAGCAGCGTTTCTCAAACTGTAGGCATCGGCGGACCCCTTATTTGCTTACAAAAATTCGAGGACCCCATACAATTTTATCGACCATAGATAGTGTATGACTTATATACCCCTGTGACCTTGAAAACCGTTTACTTTGCTGCTACATTAGGTATAAGTACTAAAATTAAATAATATTTGAGAGCTCGATATTTTTATTATTAAAGTCGGGCTAGTAAAAACACAAGAACACTTACAAAATTAATAGAATCTGTAGTATCAATACAGGCGTACAATAATAATAATATTAATATAATGTGAATTGTTAATCATACATAATAATAACTATAGTTATTACGAAGGATGGTGTTCTTTTGCAGAAATAAGATTAAAAACGTTTGGCTCAAAAGTAGAAAGTTTTAATCGTAGTTGTGGTTCTACATTTTTTAAGCAATTTCCGTATTTTGATTTTATGTATACAAGTGTAGAGGACGCTCGTTCACATAAATATGTCGAACAAAATGGCATTACATGCGTCAAAGCTTTTTGTGATAACGCGTAATCAAATCGCAGTCGTAACCAAAAGTCCGTCACGTTTTAACATTGAACCAAATTTTAACCACCAAATTTTAACCACTGATGTTTTCGTTATCGAAACCACTGATGTTTTCGTTATCGAGTAAGCGCACGTGCAGTTATTTGGGGAAGTTTGTCGAACTTTACCGGCTGGAAAAACATGCCTGAAATGGTTCAAAAATAATTGCACAAAAAAGTTAATCTTTAAATCTGTGTCAGTTTTATATAAATACATATTATCCATTGATCAATAATAGATCTATTTGGGCTTAACTCGCGGACCCCTTAGATTGCGTTTGCGGACCCCCGGGGGTCCGCGGACCCCAGTTTGAGAAACGCTGGTGTAGAGGATCGTTTCTTTTAGTTTTCATGCAAACTGGACATCCATGATAGAAACAGCCATGAAACTCGAATATTTGACGAGTTTGTTCACAATACCCGTCAACTTTGACCCCGCCCACACAGGCCTCTCTACCTCGAACCGCGTTTTGTATAATTATTCCGCGTTGTTTTTCTTCGTGAATCAGCCACTGTAGAGCAATTTTAGACTGGTTATCGTTTAATCTGTAACCTTTGCATGGTATGATTCCTATTGTATTTGGTTTAAGAAAATTGCGGCGATATACTAAATTACATGCCGAGGCTATAGTTGTTGCTTCCAGGAAGGGCTCTACATTACACCGATCGAGAAACATTTGTCTAAATTTCAAACAGCCTGCTTTCAGAATTTGCACATCGGAAATACAATATTCAACTAGTTCTTTTTGCATATCAAACATGTTGTTTTTGTGTTCGTTGTGCCATTTTAAAAACAGCTCTAGGTCTTTCGGCTTCAATCGGTCGGGGTCGTAATATTTAGCCTCCGGGAGTGTTCCCACATAATTCTGATTTGTTTGAGTGTTAAATAAATATGGAAAATACCCTTTCTTGAAATTTGGACCTAGTGCAAAGGCTTTAGGCAGTGCTGCTAATGCCATTGGAAAATAGTTCAGCAAATCTAGAAATTTTATATTATCTAATTGCATGAGTATGATTTTCGTACCACGCATAATGAGTTTAGGTTTTATATTTAATTTAGAATTTAGAATATATTTTAAAATAAACTGGTGGTCGTACGCCTGTCCGTTGTGGGCCAGCACAACAACTTTTTTAAATTTCTTTCTTAACTCTAAGAGATAGAGAATAAAACCCTCTATGCACTTATCGTTTGATAGAATTTGCCGTCGAGATCCACATTTATGGCATATAACCGTCTTTTTATCAATACATTCGTCGCAGACCTGTTCAAATACACACAGGTTGGGCCTATGTACAGTCGCGGAAACATAAACCGGGACAGGTTCTATAGCGCCATTTTTCACTATTTGAATACTCTAATTTTGGCTTCCTAATTGTTTATGAAATCCTATCTATCATGTGCCAGTGAACCAAATGAACTGGTTAATGTAATATAAGCAGCTTGGAATAACATCAACAATGAGTTCATTTAGACAATTTAACTACGGCAAATTTTAGTGTCCCGCTTTATGTTTCCGCAGCTGTACATTATCGGCTTCTAATCGCGATTCTAAATCGTAGAAAATATAGACACAGTCTTTTGTGTTGGGTTTCCGATTATCTGGCTTTATATAACAGAAATGACCCTTTGGCATATAGGCCTTGCACATATGGCAATAAATTTCGTTGCAGGTGTGTGCCTTACCCTTGCGTGATTTTAAATTGTATGTCTTGAAACAATCGGAGCATTTTCGTACATATTTGCATATTGCGGTATGCTTATCGAAGCAGGTTTGACCGCGAAATGATCTGTTGCAGTCATCACAGATAATCTCCATCTCTTGATTCCTGCATGGAGGTACTTGGCGACAACACGGGCATGATTCTCCACAGTGATGTCTGTCCTCGTTATTGCATAGCCAACTGATATTTAGGTTAGCTTACGCTAATACAGCCATTACAATCACCATAAAAACATGATTCTGTAAAGCATGCCATGACAAAATGTCATTTGGCGCCACCTCTTAGTGTTATTCTGAACTTTTAATCAGGGCCTACCGCGATATTCAAATTAAAAACAAATACTGCTGAATAGGTAGATTTGAAAACTTGTCATATTTCAATCAACTATATCCTCACATTCATATTGCCGTAGTTTGAGTCAGTAATTTTTATATAAACAGGTTCTTTCAAAGCTATTTAAAATGGTTAGAAAGTGGTTTACCTGTGGAAATCCAAACAAACCACTTTTTGAATTTCCAAGCGATATGCAGATTCGTACCAAATGGCTCAAAGCTAATTCAGGAGTGATATTGCTAACACGTTGAAGGACACTAACGCTGAGCAGCGTCCTTAATTGTATCTACCAGTATAACTGAACGCTGCACTGCATCTAATTTTCCATATAAAATAATAGTACATAATCCAGTTGTTACTGTCACCACTGGTACGTACACAGTCATATCAGTGTCACACAAACACGAGTTATTTGCCCCAAACAGCTCTCTTACAGTTATCTACCTCTTTGCTCCTACTTGTGCAGAACGCTGATAAGCATCGCAGTGTATCACAACACAACCCTATATGAAGTCGGCAACTGTCCTTCAACGTGTTAATTAATAATAAAACTAATTAAATTACCTTTATTTATAATATTTATTATTCATGTATTACATATATTTCTAAACTTATTGAATACTCTACTTTGTGTATTAACCATTTCGATGAGAATTCTCTAAAAGTACTTGACAAAAATACTTGTTTGATTAAAAACGCTACACCAACTGGAACTGTAGATAATACATATTTTTTATCACATTAATTAGAAGTACCATTATGTACATTTTTTAGCAAATTTTACCTAATTTTGAAATTAAATAAGAACAAGAACATTTACAAAAACCATTCAAAAGAAACCCAAGCTGAACTTATATCTCCAGCCCAAATTGCAGATCTTCAGTATATGTACCTACTATTAAAATGTTGACTTTAAAGCTAAAGCGGATTAGTGTTAATTATTCAAAGTTTATTAAAAATAAAACAACTTAGAATGGTATACAGAAAAATTGGGGCAAATTAAATGTTTTCCATAAAATATTCCAAGATGCTGACGATGGAGACCAAAAAGCAGAATTTCGTGCAAAAATTGTTCTTAATTATGATAAAAAAAGCTCCTCGTTAGTCAGAAGTTTCGATTCATATGTGTACAGTATGGAGATTTCGCTCTCCTAAAGGATATCAGCACTGCAGAAACTATTTAGCGAGTTTACCATCAAAAACATTGTTATGGTATCTTGGTGACTGTAATTGTTCAGATGTTCCAGCAGAAAGAATTTGCTTCTTAATTATTGACAATATGTCAATTAAGGAGAAAGTGCAGTATAGCAGATCTGAAGATCGCATCTATGGTGTAGATAATATTCAATATACAACCGTTTGCAATCAACCTCAAATAGCAAACAAAATGTGTTGTTGTTATATGTAAGTACATGGATTGTCAACAAGATACATCATTCCAGCACGATATTTTTTTCATTCTTCTTTGAGAATTAATTACTTTTACTCGTTAACAATGAGAGTACTTAAGTCTTCTGACTGTGGTTTCGTTGTTCTAAGAATTGTTGCAAATAATTTTTAGATTTAGATTTTTTGTGGTGGAATTCTAAAAAACTACATGGAACATCCTTTCCTAAAACCAGTACATGATCTGCAAAATGGACTACCTTTTAAGTAAGCTTGTACGGTACTTAACGAAAAAGAATTTGTACTCATCAGATTTTGAAAAAATTTATATTTTACATGCTGTTCAGATTTTTTCACCCACCGCCACTGCCTCTTTACAGTTTTTAAAAGCAGGACAAATTGAATTTCAAAATGTCAACAGCATCTACCGTGAAATGTTTAGAAAGCATATACGACTTTTTCCAGATTCATAATGTGTGTAATAGAACAATTTCTGCAAAAATTAGATAGCAGCACTGCACCGTTGGTTCATGTTTCTGACGAAAGACTATTGATTGGACGTAATACTTCAGAACTATATCGATCCTATGCAAAATTCTTCTGCATCTGTTGGTTTGCGAGGTTTATCCAATGAAAGACTCACGTCTTGAAATTGACTGCTAAAAGTACATCATTATACATCACATTTTTACTTCAAGAAGCTGGTTTTTACTATGTATTAACAGGTTCATTTAGTTCGGATGCAGTGGAGGCAATGATTGCACACATGCAATAGAAAGTTGCTTCAAATGGCGCAACAATGCTCGAATTGCTGGGCATGCTCTTCGTCTGCTATTACGCTGTGGTATTATGAAGACTGCCATCCTCAAAAATTGCACATTATAGTAACTTCACTAGTTCTACAGCATTTCCAACTACATCAAGCATAACTGAAAACGAAGATGTCGAATTACCTGCACATTTAACAGTTAAAATTCAAGATCGTGCAGACTTAAATTATCCAAATTGCATTTTTGTAGGTTTTACAAACATTTATTTTAAAACCGTTTATAACCTAAAAAATATCTTTAGTAAAGACAACAACCAGAACCAGATTTAGGTGCTGTATTTCACCACCTGATGGCGCCAAAAACCGTACGCGTTGGCAATTGTCATAAGAACATTTTATAACAATGAAAGTGACACTTATGGAATAGCCGTGATAGCTTTGCTATATAAATTTTAGTTAGCCATGGTTATTGTAAGGCGTATGGCATCTTTCACAATAGTACACACAACAAAATGCTGCAGTCAGGGAAGTAATAACATTATAATGTTGTTCGTGGTATAGTAAATTTAATTTATGTGATGTTTCAAGCCCTTCAAATAGAACCGTGCGACCCTTGTCGCCGTACTTGTATACACAAATAGTATAGTCCTTTAAATATTGTTGAAACTGTTGCAGTTCTGGGATGCCACATCCTGCTTCAGGTATAATTACTCCTGTATCCTGTAATAGTTGTTGCGCCCTTTGCGTTTGAATTTTAGCTATATCGCGCCGAATTTCTCTATACTTTGGATCGTGTGACACACGCGCGGGAGCCCTAAAGCCCTAACTAAGCCCTAACTACGAGCGCCCCCGCAGAACGTTTAGAAGCTCTGACGTCACGATGTTTTGAGGGGCGTTTTGTTTTGGCGCGAATCGTTCCACAGCCACAGTGTATCGAGTGCGGTCGTTGGAGGTGCACGGGGCTCGCGCAGCGAATAGTGAAATATTACACCCCGTTGCATAAAAGGGCCCCTTTTCATAGCGTATTTGTGCTACTTTTCCATAAGAAACAATGCTAAATTAGTGTAATTCGGATAGAAATCACTTTTTCCCATTTAAATACATGTAAATAGGAACACAAAACCTAATTAACCACAAGTTTCCTGTTTTCGAGAAGCGTTATGGTATCTCATTCGCTAAAACGGTTTAAGGATTTCAGTAAGTAAATATTTAAGCGATGAATCCATATTACTCAAACCAAATACTTTAATATACTTGTACAATGCAAAGCTTCTGACTAAAACCAAACGTCACTTATCAAGACATAAACCAGATGTCCCATATCAAATTACGCCAAAACAAAACGCCCCCCCAAAACATCGTGACGTCAGAGCTTCTAACCGGGGGCCCTTTTATGCAACGGGGTGTATATTTCACTATTCGATGCGTGAGATGTGATTAGATATATCGCCCTTTATTTTATTTGCTTAGTTTAACAAAAAAAAAAAACAGTGTTGTGTGGTTTTATATGTGTGGTGATGCATCTGACACAACCTGTCGTGGAGGTAAAAATTTGATATTTTTGACGAAATTTAGGAAAAAGTTAGGTAAACATAGTCTTCTAACCCATCATTGATAACTTGGATCGCTGATTAAAAGATTTGTTATTTTTGGCAATTTCCGGTTCACGAAAAGTTATTTAAACGTACTCATGTGACCCCTTGTTGAACTTGGCTTCGACCGCTGATTAAAATTCTGTAATTTTTGACAATTTCCGGTTTACGAAAAGTTATGTAAACATTGTCATGTGACCCCTCGTTGAACTTGGCTTCGATCGCTGATTAATATTCTGTTATTTTTGACAATTTCCGGTTTACGAAAAGTTATTTAAACATAGTCATGTGACCCCTCGTTGAACTTAGCTTCGAACGCTGATTAATATTCTGTTATTTTTGAAAATTTCCGGTTTACGAAAAGTTATTTAAACATAGTCATGTGACCCCTCGTTGAACTTGGCTTCGATCGCTGATTAATATTCTGTTATTTTTGCCACTTTCCGGTTTACGAAAATTTATTTAAACATAGTCATGTGACCCCTCGTTGAACTTGGCTTCGATCGCTGATTAATATTCTGTTATTTTTGACAATTTCCGGTTTACGAAAATTTATTTAAACATAGTCATGTGACCCCTCGTTGAACTTGGCTTCGAACGCTGATTAATAATCTGCTATTTTTGACAATTTCCGGTTTACAAAAAGTTATTTAAACATAGTCATGTGACCCCTCGTTAAACTTGGCTTCGACCGCTGATTAATATTCTGTTATTTTTGACAATTTCCGGTTTACGAAAAGTTATGTAAACATTGTCATGTGACCCCTCGTTGAACTTGGCTTCGATCGCTGATTAATATTCTGTTATTTTTGACAATTTCCGGTTTACGAAAAGTTATTTAAACAGTCATGTGACCCCTCGTTGAACTTAGCTTCGAACGCTGATTAATATTCTGTTATTTTTGACAATTTCCGGTTTACGAAAAGTTATTTAAACATAGTCATGTGACCCCTCGTTGAACTTGGCTTCGATCGCTGATTAATATTCTGTTATTTTTGCCAATTTCCGGTTTACGAAAATTTATTTAAACATAGTCATGTGACCCCTCGTTGAACTTGGCTTCGATCGCTGATTAATATTCTGTTATTTTTGACAATTTCCGGTTTACGAAAATTTATTTAAACATAGTCATGTGACCCCTCGTTGAACTTGGCTTCGAACGCTGATTAATAATCTGCTATTTTTGACAATTTCCGGTTTACAAAAAGTTATTTAAACATAGTCATGTGACCCTCGTTAAACTTGGCTTCGACCGCTGATTAATATTCTGTTATTTTTGACAATTTCCGGTTTACGAAAATTTATTTAAACATAGTCATGTGACCCCTCGTTGAACTTGGCTTCAAACGCTGATTAAAATTCTGTTATTTTTACCAATTTCCGGTTTACGAAAAGTCAGTTAAATAAATAGAGCTGTTTTTGACCTATAACTGTATCTTGCCTATTTATAGCTGCTTCTGATCTTTGCACAGAGGGCCCTTTTTTAGGTGGCTCTTAAAGGCTTATGTGCATTTTCATAAAAAATCTAATGGTCTGGCGTTTATAATTTATGTTATGAGTTGTTAGCTGTAAAGTATGTACATCTAATTTTTCAATAAAAATCTGACGACCTCGTGCCTTTGTGTAGTGCCTTAGAATACGCATAGTCATTTAATGGTTATAAATTACAAAGCAGAAGCTGTTGACCTCGTGCCTCTGTGTAGTGCATTTGAATACGAGGGGCCATTTATGGCTATAAATTACTAATAGTTTGAAGCCTTGAGCGAGGTGATCGGCTGTTTTCTCCCCATCAGGGCCCTCACGTAGAGAGAGTACCAACTCCGAGTGTTTTTAAGACCCATGTACAAAGTGGGCTGTCACTCATAAAGGAGTTAGGTATATACAGTGGGAGAATTGCTGCCTGTTGGATGTAAAGAATCACCTGTTCGGTTTATTTTCTGCTTCGGTCATTTACAAACTATTTAAGAAAAAATTTATGTTTGCACAGAGGGTCCTTTTTTAGGTGGCTCAAAGGCTTATGTGCATTTTCATTAAAAATCTAATGGTCTGACGTTTATAATTTATGTTATGAGTTGTTAGCTGTAAAGTATGCACATCTAATTTTTCAATAAAATTCTGACAACCTCGTGCCTTTGTGTAGTACCTTAGAATAGGCATAGTCATTTAATGGTTATAAATTACAAAGCAGAAGCTGTTGACCTCGTGCCTCTGTGTAGTGCCTTTGAATACGAGGGGCCATTTATGGATCGTTCTATTAGCGGTACGTGCAAACAGTCAGCCACGATATAAATACAGTTCTCGCAGGCGACTCGCCGCTGTTACTGTTCAGTTATCGACCAGTACGGTTGTCTCTAAAATGTCCAAGTTTATTATCAAGAGTGACGTCAGAAGGAAGATTAAGCGGTTCAACACCGAAGGCCGACATGTCGAGTTTAAATTAAAACCACAGGCTGAAGCTCCCGGGGAAATTATAGAACATCTTCGCGATGGAGTCAAGGAAATTGTAAATTATGCGATGCGCGATTTATTACCTGATGACCAGGTGGGGATAACATTCTGCGATGATTCCTTCCAGCGCGGACCGGGGTGGCTGAATTTTAAGAAGGCTAGCAAAATAACATGGGGAGATGTCTGGGATTTGGTACTTAAAGTGTATCAATCCAATTCCAAAGGATTTAGTACGAATACCTTCTGTTTGGGTGTGACATCGGTTCGACTACCTGCGGGTCGAGGTCGCGGCAGGAAATATTTGACATACGATGAGGAGTGCGCTAAACGACAAGGAATCATACAGATCAAAAACAAAGACAATCTCTGTTTACCGAGAGCTCTTGTAGTAGCTATTGCGCATGTGTCACACGATCCAAAGTATAGAGAAATTCGGCGCGATATAGCTAAAATTCAAACGCAAAGGGCGCAACAACTATTACAGGATACAGGAGTAATTATACCTGAAGCAGGATGTGGCATCCCAGAACTGCAACAGTTTCAACAATATTTAAAGGACTATACTATTTGTGTATACAAGTACGGCGACAAGGGTCGCACGGTTCTATTTGAAGGGCTTGAAACATCACATAAATTAAATTTACTATACCACGAACAACATTATAATGTTATTACTTCCCTGACTGCAGCATTTTGTTGTGTGTACTATTGTGAAAGATGCCATACGCCTTACAATAACGAGGACAGACATCACTGTGAAGAATCATGCCCGTGTTGTCGCCAAGTACCTCCATGCAGGAATCAAGAGATGGAGATTATCTGTGATGACTGCAACAGATCATTTCGCGGTCAAACCTGCTTCGATAAGCATACCGCAATATGCAAATATGTACGAAAATGCTCCGATTGTTTCAAGACATACAATTTAAAATCACGCAAGGGTAAGGCACACACCTGCAACGAAATTTATTGCCATATGTGCAAGGCCTATATGCCAAAGGGTCATTTCTGTTATATAAAGCCAGATAATCGGAAACCCAACACAAAAGACTGTGTCTATATTTTCTGCGATTTAGAATCGCGATTAGAAGCCGATAATGTACATAGGCCCAACCTGTGTGTATTTGAACAGGTCTGCGACGAATGTATTGATAAAGAGACGGTTATATGCCATAAATGTGGATCTCGACGGCAAATTCTATCAAACGATAAGTGCATAGAGGGTTTTATTCTCTATCTCTTAGAGTTAAGAAAGAAATTTAAAAAAGTTGTTGTGCTGGCCCACAACGGACAGGCGTACGACCACCAGTTTATTTTAAAATATATTCTAAATTCTAAATTAAATATAAAACCTAAACTCATTATGCGTGGTACGAAAATCATACTCATGCAATTAGATAATATAAAATTTCTAGATTTGCTGAACTATTTTCCAATGGCATTAGCAGCACTGCTTAAAGCCTTTGCACTAGGTCCAAATTTCAAGAAAGGGTATTTTCCATATTTATTTAACACTCAAACAAATCAGAATTATGTGGGAACACTCCCGGAGGCTAAATATTACGACCCCGACCGATTGAAGCCGAAAGACCTAGAGCTGTTTTTAAAATGGCACAACGAACACAAAAACAACATGTTTGATATGCAAAAAGAACTAGTTGAATATTGTATTTCCGATGTGCAAATTCTGAAAGCAGGCTGTTTGAAATTTAGACAAATGTTTCTCGATCGGTGTAATGTAGAGCCCTTCCTGGAAGCAACAACTATAGCCTCGGCATGTAATTTAGTATATTGCCGCAATTTTCTTAAACCAAATACAATAGGAATCATACCATGCAAAGGTTACAGATTAAACGATAACCAGTCTAAAATTGCTCTACAGTGGCTGATTCACGAAGAAAAACAACGCGGAATAATTATACAAAACGCGGTTCGAGGTAGAGAGGCCTGTGTGGGCGGGGTCAAAGTTGACGGGTATTGTGAACAAACTCGTCAAATATTCGAGTTTCATGGCTGTTTCTATCATGGATGTCCAGTTTGCATGAAAACTAAAAGAAACGATCCTCTACACGATGATCCAGCAGATACATTAGAAAATCGCTATGACAGAACAATATCCAAGACTAAAAAGTTAAAGATGCAGGGATATGAGGTTATTGAAATGTGGGAGTGTCAGTTCAGACATCAGGCAGAATTTGAGGATCATTCCCTTCTTACATCACTACCATTGAATCCGAGAGAGGCATTTTTGGAGGCAGAACCGAAGCAATAAAATTAAAACACGAGATAAAAGATGGAGAAAAAATTCACTACAAAGATTTCTGCAGTTTATATCCGTGGGTGTGCAAATACGGAAGGTTTCCAGTTGGCCACCCTGATGTACATGTGGGGCATGAAAATTGTGCGCAACAACTCGAACAGGGAGCAGAGGGGCTAATTAAATGTATTATATTGCCACCTCAAGATTTATATCATCCTGTTTGGCAATAAAAGAAAATAAGAAATTGCTGTTTTCTCACTGTCGTACATGCGCTGTAAACTCAAATCAAGGGATATGTACTCACACCGAAAACGAGAGAGCGCTAATTGGCACCTGGGTTATAGATGAAGTTAGAGCAGCTCTCAGCAGAGAATACCGAATCTTAAAAATTCAAGAAATATGGAAATATACGGTACGAACGGGTCTGTTTAGAGAATTTATAGACACATTTCTGAAAATTAAACAAGAGGCATCAGGATGGCCTCCGGACTGTTCGACTGAGGAGCAGAAAAGGCAATATATAGAAGATTATTTTCGAATCGAGGGTATAGAACTGGACCCTACTAAAATAGAAAAAAACCCTGGTTTACGCTCCTTGGCTAAACTTATGCTGAATTCGTTCTGGGGTAAGTTTGGTCAGCGGGAAAATCAGCCCAAGACAGAAATAATTACAGAACCTGCTGAATTGTACTCGCTCCTAACTAACCCTGAAATCAATGTTTGTCATATAAATCCTGTTAATGAAGAAGCTATAATTGTTAATTGGGTACACAAAGAGGAGGCATCTGAGCCCTTATCGACTGTAAATGTGGCGATAGCCTGTTTCACGACTGCGCAAGCCCGACTCAAGCTGTATAACGAGATGGAAAAATTGGGGGAGGGTTTTGTACGGAGATACGGATTCGCTCCAGTACATATCCAAGGAAAATCACTAAGAACCCCCATCAGGGAACTTCCTAGGTGAACTGACCGATGAGCTAGAGGAATATGGACCAGGAAGCTATATAACTAATTTTGTAACAGGAGGGCCTAAAACATACGCCTATGTGGTTTATTCGCCAGAAACAAAAAAATATGCAGAGATTTGTAAATTTAAAGGTATTACCTTATCGCAGAAAAATCTAGAAAAAGTTAATATGGGTGTTTTAGAAGACCTAATAATAAATATGAGTAAAGACGACAAGGAGGTAATTCTGTTTAATAAAAACATTCGTAGAACTACGGACCATACGATAGTAACAAAAGACGAATTTAAAACATTTAAAATTACATTTAATAAACGTAGAATCATAGAAAATTACGATTCAGTGTCCTATGGGTACACAAAAAACCAAAACATGTTTAAGCATAGTACCTCATGTTAGAATTAAGGTCGATGAACTGTATTGATAGCTAAATAAAATAAAAGGATTTGTATTATTACTGTATTTTATTTACTCCTATATCCATCATTACTCGAGGGTGTTCCAGAGACATAATAAGCGAAACGAGATATTTTACGCAAACCGGCAAGGCTGACCGCAAGCGCCAAGATCTCGATTACATCCGGAGATGCGTACCAGCAGGTAAATAAAACACTAACATTTGCTTAAATTATTTATTTTGTAAATCTCGTACAAAAATTCGACTTACTCTATCATTAACAGTGTTTCTAATAGATTTTAGATGTGAGGGTGCTTCTTCAAAATATTCATTGACCTGTCCTGTCTTCGTTACATGTACATATTCTTGTAGTATTTTGTAGGTATCGTAATCAGGATCCACTATTTTTCTAGGATAATACTCCAGATTGTTAGCATTCATTTCCTCGCCTTCGTTAATAGCATTAATTATTTTTGGGGTCGAATCGTAGATTTTATTATCAACTTGGATCCACACGTGAAAAATAGGTAAAATATTATCATACACCATTAGGCCATGTATTAATCTCGGATTCATGTTTTTAAATTTTCTTAATTGTTAGAATAACATAAGACTTGCGGGTAAACATACCCCGTACATTTTCTTGCTTATAAATTCTTGAGCAATCACTTCGCAAATAAGACTTGAAATTTGATGTTGGTTCATATTTTAGCTCTTTTTCTCACCGTCTTGACTGATAGACTGATAGTGATGAGTCGTCCGCGGGAGCTGTATTTATATCGCACCTGGTGGTTTGCATGTACCGCTAATTGAACTATTATTTCCGGGGGCCTTCAAAATCCGAAAAAACCCACATATTTGTGCTAGTTCTCCATAAGACCAATGTTTTGAATACTTAGATAAGATCACCCGAATTTCGGTATTTAAATACAATGCAAAAGGTTCTGACTAATACATAAAACCAAACGTCACTTATCAAAAAGCAGATGCTACATATCAAATTACGCCAAAACAGAAAGTTTCCCCAAAACATCGTGACGTCGGAGCTTCATAACTTCGAACCGTCCTGCTGTGCGCGTTCGAATGCTCAGCAGCCCTAACTACGTGATGACCCTGGTTCCCACGACCAGCAAAATATTCCCACGACCAACAAAATATTCCCACGATCAGCAAATTGTTCCCACGCCCCTGACTTTGTGGTTTCCGGGGGCCCCCTTGGAGAGAAGCAGAGCCCCGAGGACCCCTTGGCGAGGGGCGAAACCCCAAAGGCCCCCTTGGAGAGGGGCAGAGCCCCGAGGGTCCCCTTAGAGAGGGGCGGAGTCCCAGGACCCTTTGGCGAGGGGCGAAGCCCCAAGGGCCCCCCTTGGAGCTGGAGCGGAGCCCCGGGGGCCCCCTTGGAGAGCAGCAAAGCCTCGAGGGCCCCCTTAGAGATGGGCGGAGTCCCGAGGCCCCCACCGTCACCTGTCACATGACACAGGGGGAGGGGCTAAAAGGAGAAGGAGTGGGGGGTGTCTGAAGTGACCCCTTACCTACTGAAACCAAAACTAAATATATGGCTGTAACCGATGAAAGCCGACTACCAAGAATACGGCAAAATCTGACGATTGGCGAACATAATTTCGAAAGTGTGAAAGAATTTGTCTACTTAGGCTCACAAGTCAATCAATATAATAATATTAGCGAAGAGATCCACGGACGCATAGTAATGGCAAGCAGATGCTATTACGGACTGAAGAATCAATTGCGGTCGAAAAACCTCTCAAGACCAACAAGGATTAAACTATACAAGACCCTCATAAGACCGGTCCGCACATATGGTTCTGAGACCTGGGTTATAAACAAAAAGAATGAGAGTACTCGATCTATCTTCGAACGGAAAGTGCTAAGGACTATATACGGGGCAATAAATGAAAATGGACAATGGCGTACTGGAAAATAAAAACAAGAGACCGAAGTCAATGGCGGAAGATTCTCGAGGAGGCCAAGGTCCATAATAGGCTGGGGTGCCAATGACGATGATGATATTGCCAAAAAGGAGAAAATATTTCCGAGAAAGAGACATGGTCAACAAAATTGGTGGTTGTACCCCCCCCCCCTCTTCGTGTAACCGAAGGTGACGGGAAATTTCATTTTTTTTAAATAAAATAATAAAAACTCAATTTCGGTGTTTTTCTTTGAACATTTATTAAATT
>CALNHX010001455.1:125634-225511 GCA_940337035.1 Agriotes lineatus
TATATTACTGTTACATTATAAATTGCTGATACGGGGCGAGTCGATTATTGTCTTTGGGCGAATCCTTGGGTTTAACGCAAATTATAGATTTGCCTACCCACGTTACAAAAACTAGGGCAACTCTTATTGATTTAATTTTTGTAAGTTGTATTGATGATATTTTGCAAAAAGATGTAATGAATGTATCGCACATTACCGATCATGAACTTGTTTCGTGTGAGTTAATAATCAAATCACTCAAACTGAACATTATACTTATAGGGACTTGAAAAACATAAATATTGATTGTTTTATGCTGGATTTGCAATCTCTGCCTATCTTTTATGTCACAGAATTAGACAATATTGATGACAAAATTAGTTTTCTCAATGAAAGTATTCTAAATTTGTTTAATTTGCATTCACCGTTAAGAAATACTGCAAAAAATAAACGCAGGAAATACGCGCCATGGATAACTGACAACCTAAAGCTACTTATGACACTACGTGATAAGGCGTTAGTGAAATTTAAGCATACTAAAACCATAAAACACTGGAATTACTACAAAAGTTTACGTAATTTAACTAACAAAACAATTAACTTAGAAAAGAAAGCGTATTTGGAGTACAAAATAAATATGAATAAGAAAAATAAAAACATAATTTGGCAGGAACTAAATAAGTTAAAGGTTCTTAATAGCAAAAAGTTAAACAACATTCCTGAGAACTTAGCAGACGTTGATGCCATTAATAATTATTTTGTGAATTCGATTCCAAAAATCGAAAATAATCTTCGAGCCGAATCTGTTCTATACTACCAGAACAACTTAAAAACTAACTTTGATAACTTGTTCAAATTTCATACTGTAAGCGAAAATGATATTCTCAAAATTATTAATAGCATTACCTCTAAAGCTTATGGATCAGATAATATCTCTATTGATATGCTAAAATTATGTTGTCCGTATATTGTTCCCATTGTAACACATGTAATAAACTTTTGTATCGAAAATTCAGTGTACCCACAAATATGGAAGCAATCCAAGGTGATACCGTTGCCTAAGCTGAGTCGCCCAAGAGAATATAAAGATTTGCGCCCCATAAGCATCCTCCCTGCAATGTCAAAAATTATTGAAAAAGTTATGGCTTTTCAGATTCGAGAGCATCTAAATCGGCATAATATTCTCCCTGAATCTCAGTCAGGTTTTAGACCTGATCATAGTTGTACAACAGCATTAATTAATATTGTAGATGACATTATTGTGGAGACTGATTCTGGAAAACTTACATTATTAATTCTTTTAGATTTCAGTAAAGCCTTTGATACTCTCGATCACTCGGTTTTAGAAGCAATTCTACATTTTATCGGATTCGATAACACTGCTGTTAAATTATTGCGTATATATTTATTGGGCCGTTCACAAAGGGTGTTTCTCAACGGAAATATATCAGAATCTGTTAAAATTAATACAGGTGTACCGCAGGGCTCTATTTTAAGACCAATTTTGTTTACTATTTACACGTGTCATATATTAGACAAGAGCCTTAAACACTGTAACTATCACTTATATGCTGATAACACACAGCTTTATGTGTCTTTTCATTCGAACGATTTGGATACTACATTAAATAATATACAAAGTGATTTAAATAATCTCATAAAAATATGTAATAAACATTCACTTCATATAAATCCTACTAAATCTAATGTAATGCTGTTCGGTGGAAAGACAGAAAGAGCTTTAGTAGCAGATAAAATAAAATTGTATCTGGACAACAACCTACTCCTCTTGAAGGATGAGGTAAAGAGTCTTGGTGTTGTGCTTGATGCTAGCTTAAGATTTAAGACTCACATTAATTCCTGCATAGGGAGAGCATACTCGAGCTTAAAGCTCATATATTCAAGTAGGCAATTTTTAAATAAAACTGTTGTGCGACTTAGTCGTGTTATCGCAATTCAACTATGCAGATGCTTTATATACTCGTTGTATTGATTCAAAAGATTTTAAAAGAATTCAATTAGTACAAAATAACTGTTTGCGTTTGATACACGGCATTAGGAAATATGAACATATCTCACACAAATTAAAAGAAACGGGATGGCTTAACATGTACAGTCGTAGAAAATTGCATACTGCTGTATTATATTATAAAATAATAGCAAAAAGATCACCTAAATATTTAACAAGAAAAATTACATACCGTACAGATGTTCATAATTTAAACTTACGACATAGGGGACTATTAACGATACCCCATCATAGAACCTCTTTATTTGAAAGATGTTTTACATATAATATTTGCATGGCTTACAATAATTTCCCTGAAAATATCAGAAATGCATCTGTAACTAACTTTAAAAATTCATATAAGCAGTTGTTATTTGAACAGGATGGATAAATAGCGTCACTAAATTTACACATTCTTCTTTTTCTTTTTACACATTTGTTGTTAGGCATAATTACAGGAATATTATTAGAAATTACAACTTTGGGGGTAGTAGAAGATCAGTCACGCACTTGTTGCAGTGACTGAACTACTCCCTTTTCCGCTTCGTGGATTTATATTTAAATTATGTATTTGTTTTTCTTTGTATTATGTTGCGAAGTTGGAATAAACATTATTATTATTATTATTATTATTATATTGAATCGGAACATGCACTCGAACTAACTCAGGGAGAAAGAGGAGGTAACTTACTTTCAAAACAAATAGGACTAAATTTCTAGGGGCGCCAAATGATTCAGGCCCATCTTCCTTTGTCCGTTTGAGCAAACGAACCATCAAATTGCTCAAAGGTAACAACAAACAATATAATCAATAAAACCCACACTTCGAAAAATCGTATATTGATTCAATCACGTAATGGATAACAATAGGGGGAAATTAAATCGGTTGTAATTACTGGCATCAACGAACAAGAACACTTAATACTATATCACATAATTAATTATCACAAATCATGCCTGGGACAGTGTGCATGGGTGCCAACATATAAACGTAGCCCTCGCTGAGTAAACATCTAATAATATTCCTACAGGTTTAATTTAAATTAAGTAGCCAAAGCAATTAATTTGAAACAGCCCGATTGCTGAATGAATGATAAACGTTACAGCGTTCCACACTTAGCTATTTATTTTTATACCGCGAATAGCCTCACATCCAGATATCTGTATGGTAGTTTGTATTACATGTGATATGCTAGGATCGTTTTCCCAGCCAACAAACTTAATATGGGCGATATATAGGGGGGAACAATCGTAAAGCGGTACCACCCACTCAGCTAATATCGACATACATGGCGATGTTATTTACTCCAAATTAACCACTAAGCTCTAAGCTGGCGTCAAATCAGCACACACATAAAAAATACACAATTAGTTAAAACGGTGAAGCCGTAAAAGTGAAATCAATCGCAAATAAGTTTATACGTTTATACAAACAAATACAAGGCCATTAGGTTCAAACCACCAAACTAGACGTATTCTGCAGCACGAAAACAAATACAGCACGAGGCAGTGGCCTCCAGCGCCGCTTTATCCAGCCCTTCTGCCTGCACGTGTCTTCAGAAGTAAATCACGGCGAGGTGGACCTCGTACTCAACAGTTTACGTTCCGACAAGGGAACTGCGGGCAAAACTGCTACTGAGGACACATTCCCAGCAAATCGGTCGGTTTAGCCCGTAGGTTGAAAGCCATACATACACCCCAAATTAGCAAATGAACCACCAAAGAATAAAATGCCTTACCAGAAATTCTACCAGTTCGTTCACAAAAACATGTGCTCGCTCAAACCATTCATTTAGCCAGTTTTCGGGTCAAAATATGCCTTGATTGATTGTTCTGCATTACCCTGACAGCACCAGCAATTCACAAAGCTCAAAACCATGTTCCAGGAAATTCTAAAACGGCCGATGGCCCCGAATGCACATAGAAAACCAAGAAGGCAAAACGTCTTCCCAAAAAATTTTGCAGACCGGAAATGATCCGAAACTTCATCGCCATCTAGCGAAGAATTACTGCATTTGGCGGGAAGATTACAGTTTGCATGAAACTGTACTAAAGCAGAAAACTGCATTCAACAAAATATAAGTTTGCAAAGCCAGTTGCCTATTCGACTCGGCGCTTCTATGCCCGTGAAAATTGTCAATAACGGAATCGACAAATAAATTGGTCTCATTACTTAAAATATTGTTTTGGAACCTATGGTGTACATTTGTTGCTCATTTAGTAGAACAAAATAAGGCGTTCCACTTCAGTTGTTGAGTAGTACAGTACGTATTCAGGATATAAAGGATAATGAAAATGATCAAATACTGAATATTCGGTTTTAACTATTCAAGAACACTGCTTTTTTTTTGTACTACTGCCTTCAATTCTGTATTGATATCTAGCCATCGTTTCATGTTCAAGTAATTTTTCAACATTATATTTTTGACCGCCTCTTTTACTTTTCTTTGTCATCTGCTTTTCATATCTAATTATTGCCCTTACCAGAAAATGGTCGGATCCCATCTGCGCTCCTCTCACTGATCTAACGTTTTTCACTTGACTTGCAAATTTTTCTTGAATAATTAAGTGATCTATCTGATTTGCAGTGATAGAAAGGTCGTATGGTACGGGTAAATAGATACGTGTTTATAGTTTCATATCACGGTGTTTACAAACTAATAAACAAAACCGCAACGCCGATAAGAGTCGGGTCTACGACGGGTTGACTGGGACCTTGAACTTACGCGAGCGCGGCAAACAACTTAAAAAACGGGAAGGAACAGGATCGTATCTAGGAAAAATGACGAGTGAAGGAGAATCAACGGATGATAAAAACAAGAGAAGAAGACAGTACGAGGACGACGAGGAAGAAGCGCAAGCATTTGGAAGAAGTAAAAGGATGATAAGATCGCCAGCCAAGGCACAAAAGAGTAACGATGAACTAATATTAAAGGAAATTCGAAAAATGAGGCAAGAAATGAATGAAGGATTTCAAGAGAATAAAAAGGAACTAGAAGAGTTAAAAAAGGAAATAAAAGAGCTTAAAGAAAAAGAGAAAATATGGCAACAAGAAAAACAACAATTGAATGAAAGGATGGAAAAAATGGAAGAAATATTAGAAAAACAAGAACAGAAAAAGCGAAAAAACAACATAGTAATAAAAGGACTGAAAACAAGCGAAGAAAGAGCAGAAGAGATTGAGATTTTTTTGAAAAATGAACTAAATGTACAAGCAAAAATAACAGAAGCTTATAAGATAGGGAAAATACCAGAAAAAAGAATCATCGTTGCAACAGTAGAAACATTCAAAGAAAAAATGGATGTAATGATAAATAAAAACAAGCTTAAAGGACGAAGTATCTATATAGAAAATGATCTAACAAAAAATGAAAGGGAAATACAAGCTAGAATAATAGAAACCGCCAAAGAAGAAAAACAAACCGGAAACAAAGTGATAATTGGATATCAGAAACTAACGATAAATAACCAGCGATACGAATGGAACAAAAAAGAGAAGAAACTTCAGCATTTTAACCCGGAAAAAAACGAAAAAAAAAAGTTATATGGCAGGAGCAGGAAAGGATTAAACAGAAGACGACTAATGCAACAGATATGGACATGAATAAGAAGCAAATAAAAATGAAGAGCAAAAAGAGGAATAGCAAAAAAATGAAAGTAGCAACATGGAACATAAAAACAATGCTAACACCTGGGAAGATGATAGAAGTAGCCAAAGAATTGAAGAGATATGGAGTGGATGTAGCAGCTGTACAAGAGATAAGGTGGAAAGGACAAGGAGAAATAAATAAAAGAGACTTTACAATGCTATACTCAGGGAAATCAAAACAGGGTAGCAATGGCACAGGATTCATAGTGGATAACAAAATAAAGATTATAAGTTTTAAACCTATTAATGGTAGACTGTGTTATTTAAGAATAGAAACCAAGCCTTTAAATACATCTTTCATTTGCACATACGTACCTACAGAGGTTGACAAGCAGGAAGAAAAGGACAAATTCTACAACGAGTTGGAGAAGGCGACCGAAAAAGTACCAAAACACGATGTACTGATTGTACTGGGAGATTTGAACGCACAAATTGGTAAGGAGAACTTTGTAAGGGAAGTAGCAGGAGAACATACACTACATGAAAAGACAAATGACAATGGAAATAGGATATGCAACTTTGCAATAGCAACAAATATGATAATCTGCAGTACTAAATATAAACACAGAAGGATACATAAAGAAACATGGGTAATGCCAGGAACAAAAGGAAACCAGATAGACCATATATTAATAAATCAACATCAGAGTAGGACAGTCACAGACGTAAGAACATACAGAGGTGCAAATGCTGACACAGATCATTATATGGTAGTTGCGAAAATGAGACAAGATTACAGAAGCAAAAAAGAAAGACAAGAACACAAAAAATGGAACATTGAAAAACTATATACAGAAGAAGGAAGAATACAGTACATAGAAGAAATTGTTAGCGAGATAGAAAAAAAGGAGAGTGAAAAAGACATAGAGAGAGAATGGAGGAATATCAAACGAATAATCGTAAAAAGTACCGAAGGAGCAATTGGGTACAACAAAATTAAGAAACAGTGGTATGATGATGAATGTCAAGAATTAGTCAACATAAAGAACAAAGCGAGAAAAGAATGGTTAAAAACCGGAAAAGAAGAAGACCTCGAGAATTATAAGGAAATGAAGAGAGAATCACAGAGGAAATGTAGACAAAAAAAGAAGATTTGGTTAGAGGAAATGACGAATGAACTAGAACAGAATAGTAAGAATAATAATACAAAAAGGTTTTACCAGCAAATGAAAACACAAAAGAGAAAAAACCCGGTGAAAATAAGAGGTATAAAAGACAAATATGGCAATGTAGAACACGATGAAAATAAGAAGAAAGATATTTGGAGAGAACATTTTAGTAACTTACTATATCAAATAGAAGAAGATAGAAGACAAGAGCAACACGAAATCAATGAAGAAGTGGAAGAAGAAAGAGTAATGGAAGGACCAAAGTACGAGGAAACGAAGGAGATCATAACAAAAGTAAAAAACGGGAAGGCGCCGGGATGCGACCAAATAAATGGAGAGATGCTCAAATATGGAGGGGAGGCACTATACAAAAGAATACACAAACTGATTGACGAAATATGGAAACAAGAAAAGATGCCTGCAGAATGGGAAATGGGAACAATTGTGACAATACCAAAAAAGGGCGATTTAGAATAATGTAAGAACTACAGAGGGATCACATTACTAAACACGACATATAAAATATTCACAGCAATGACCCAGAGGAAACTCACAACATACACTGAGAAGGCAATTGGTGATTATCAAATGGGATTCAGGCCAGGCAGATCAACAACAGATGCCTTACATGTCATGCTGCAAATATTAGAAAAGTGTTATGAGCACGACATACAGCTGCATTTACTTTTTATCGACTTCAAGCAGGCGTTCGATAGCATCAAGCGAAGAAAGATCACGCAAATACTGGAAAAAATGGCAATACCAAGAAAACTAATACGCTGTATTCAAATGACAATGAGGAATTCAAAGGCAGCAGTAAAAACAAGGGAAGGACAAACAAAAACATTTGAAATCAACAGGGGAGTACGCCAGGGAGATACACTGTCAACCACACTTTTCAATCTGGCATTAGACGAGGCAATAAGAGGAGTAAATGTACAAGGAAGTATAATAAATAAAGAGGCACAAATCATAGCCTATGCAGATGATATAGTAATTACTATATCAAGAAGCTGGAATAAATTAAAGGAAGTTTTTATAAGCTTAGAAAGGGAAGCAAAGGAAGTAGGGCTTGAAATAAATAAAGATTAAACCAAATATATGAAATGTCAGAGAGGAGTAATAAATGACATTAAGGAAGTGAAGATAGAAAAATACACTTTTGAAAAAGTACAATCGTATAATTATTTAGGAATACAACTAACGCACAATAATGATCGCAGCGACGAGATAAAAGAGAGAATCCAGATGGGGTATAAAGCATATTACGCAAATCGAGACACGCTGAAGAGTAGAAAAATCAACACAAAGACTAAAATACGAATTTATAGAAGCTTAATAAGACCAGTGGTATTATACGCGGCAGAAGTAATGTGTTCAACACAAAAAGAAGAACAATTGCGAATATTTGAAAGCAAGGTAATAAGAACGATAATAGGAACAAAAAGAATGGATGACGGGGAGCACAGACAATACATGAATCACGAAATTTTAGAAATAATGGAAGGAGAGGATATCGTGAAGATAATGAAGGCTCACAGGATTGGATGGCTTGGTCATATATAGAGAGCGGAAGATACAAGAATAATCAAAGGAATTACAACATGGAAACCTGATCTGAACAGGCCAAGGGGGAGACCAAGAAATAGATGGTACGAAGCAGTGGAAAACGATTTAAGAAGTATGAACATAAAGAAATGGAAGGAGAAAGCAAAAAACAGAGTAACATGGAGAAAGATAGTAACAGAAACAAAAACTCATCAGAAAATCTAGAGGGAAAAAGGAAGACTGACAATCAGGGGCCTAATCCACCTCAGAAAGTGGATTATTTACTTCGGAAAAAAGAGGCAATATTCTACCCAGAATGAAACGCCATATATATATATATATATATCTGATTTGTGGTGTTGTTGTTTGGGGCTTTCCATGTTCCTTTGTATGATTCTTTTAGTTGAAAATGTGTGCTTACTATGCGACAGTTCTTCCCTGCGGCAAACCCTATCAGTTTTCGCCTGTTCTCATTCGATTCTTCGTGTTTGCTAAATCTACTGATTGTGGGGTAGTATACCTCTTCTTTACCTAGTTTTGCATTAGAATCCCCCATTGTTATTAAAATTTCGTTGCTCGGTAGCTAGTCGTAGAAGTTATCGAATTCTTCGTAATATTCGTTTTTTTCTTCTTCCTTTTCTTCGGTAGGGGCGTGTATATTAATAAAGTTGACATTCCTGTGTTTTTCCTTTATCTTAGGATGCTACATTCTGTCCGACAAGGGAGTGAATTTTAACACTGCCCCTGTATCTTTTTGCTTACTAGAAAGTCGGTTCCAAATCTTCTTGTTTGTTTGCCACTGTTAAAGAATATGTACTCTTCTAATTCTAGTTGTATATTTCCACTTTGTTTTGTTTCCTGCAGGGCTAGTATATCTAGTTTATATTTTTGTGTTTCGTTTTCTAAATCCTTTATGGCTCTCGGGTAAAACTTTCCCATGTTCCTATTATCAAGTCTGAAGATTTTGTAGGGCTTATTGCTCTATTTGCAAAAATTCCTACTTCCTTTGTTTTTTATACCCAATTCGCTTTTATTTTGTCACTCTTTCCTATCGCTTGTAGGCTTTTAAGTTGTTCTTTTGTATATTTTAACTTTGTTATGGTTCTGGTTGATTTTGGTAATTGTACATTTTCCCCTAGGTTTGCTAGTTTTGTGTACAATGCTCTTCTTTCCTTGTTGATCTCCTCTTCTTTGTTTCTTAATTCCTCTATTAACCTACACATTTCTGTTTGTCTCGGATTGTATTTGTTGAATTTTCTGCATTCGTACTTGTAACAACTGTCTTATATTATTAGTAGCTTCTATTTTCGTCGTTTAAACGCATCTACGTGTGTAGGCCGCTTTAGCTTGGTTATGTTGTTCTGTAAATTCGCGAAGGTCGGTGTTCCGCTTTGTTATCTATCAGCTGTGTACTTAACCTTCTTGAATTGTTTGTTAATTTTGGTCTTGCTTGTGATTGCCAGGCTTAGATTTTTACGTCAACTTTTTTCTTTGCACTTTATTTCACTAATTATTCATCTCTTCCAATCACTTCTTTTTAAATCACTGCAAAAAATTAACTTTTACCACTCCGCTTTGTGACACGCCCGCGTACCGGTAACACGACGCCTAAGCCTATACAGGGTGTTAATAAAAAAACTTTACACACTTTAGCAGGTGATAGTAGAGATGAAAACAAGAAAAAAATTCTAATACACTTAGGCCCAATACTCCTTGGTTTTCGAGATATGGAATTTTTAAATTTTTATTTACACCTCTTATGAATGCGATTTTTTTGTTTGGGGCTACTTAAAAGATCTTGTTTACGCCACTGAAGTGAACACAGAAGATGAACTTTGGCAGCGAATTGTAGACGCCTGCCAACAACTAAGGACTCTAGGTGTTTACCATCAAGTGCGTGAGTCTCTTCGACGACGGCTGCAACTTTGTTTACAAGAGCAAGGACGACAGTTTGAACATCTTCTGCGATAACTTTAGAGTGCGCTAAATGCGTTGTTTGTTGTAGTTTTTTTTGTAAAAAAATGTTGATTGACATGTATTCTGCGATTGTTCGTTTTTCGCAGATAAGAGGTGTAAATAAAAATTTAAAAATTCCATATCTCGAAAACCAAGGAGTATTGGACCTAAGTGTATTAGAATTTTTTTCTTGTTTTCATTTCTACTATCACCTGCTAAAGTGTGTAAAGTTTTTTTATTAACACCCTGTACTATATATAAAATGTATATAACACAATATTCATATTTGGTCGAATCAAGAAAGCCGAATACGTAATAGTAAGATGAATATTGGTTGCATTTCTAATAAGTATCTATCTATACGGAACATTAAGTTTTCAGGGTTATTCTTGGGTGAGAATCTAAACTGGAAAATCCCTGTTCACCAAATTATAATAAACTTAGTTCAGCTATTTATTCACAATAACAAGCATCTAAATTATTTAGCTTTATCAACCCTTTCTCAAAAGTAATTCTTTGCAGCCCTCCCCCTCAGGTAAACTCTATCTTCTCTATTTCAATTAATATTAAAATTGTAAGTGTAGCTGTGAGTGCAACTTTTGAATTTTAAAAAGATAGTTTGAAAATAAAATAACTTGGAACTGATATTCTCAGTATATTTATTAAAATAAAATTGTACATAAACACACAAGTTTGCTCACTACTATTCTGTCTTCAATTACTAACTACTAACTACTTACATTAACTACCATATTTACAACTGCTGTCAACAATACCTAATTAAAAGAAAGAGTTACAACTTCATGTTTACTATCATCGACTGTTACTACCATACATAAATACATAAATAGTATCAATTTTAGCGCTGCATTATAATGGATAGTATTTTTTACAAAATAACAAATAATTTCACCCTTAGTTATTATAAGATTATTATTACAATCTTTTCCAATGCCATTAAGAAATGTCATAGATGTGAGATGTTTTAGTTGTGCCAAGTACTTCTTTTCTTCTGAAAAAGGTTTTAATAATGGACATTTCATAATTTCCATATTCCTGTAAATTATAATTAATAATGTAGACGGTAGATACATTAAGCGTCAAAATTTTATTTTGGCTAGATCTTGCAATGGTATTGGAAAAAACAGACACGTAATTCTTCCATGATCGTATAAAATTAAACCACTCGCTCGTATATTAAATGTTTATACTTGCTGTAAAACTTCTCCTGTATGTGTCCTCACGTGTATTACTAAAGCACTTTTTTGTGTTGCTTTACACTTACAAATAGAGCAACTGTACGGTTTTTCATCAGTATGAAACCTTATATGGGTAACTAAATGATCTTTCCGTGTTGCGATATATTCACAAACGGTATGGTTTTTCTCCGGTATGAGATCTTAAATGTTTAACTAACTTATGTTTCTCTGTTGCTTTGTAAACACAAACAGAGCAACCGTATGGTTTATCGCCTGTATGAGACCTCATATGTCTAACTAAATGATGTTTCTGTGCTGCTCTGTATTCACAAACGGAGCAGCTGTAAGGTTTTTCTCCTGTATGAGACCTTGCATGTTTAATCAAATCACTTTTATATGTTGCTTTGTATTCACAAATAGAGCACCTAAATGGTTTTTCTCCTGTATGAAACATCATATGTTTAACTAAATTACTTTTATATGTTGCTTTGTAGTCACAAATAGAGCAACTGTACGGTTTTTCTTCAGTATGAAATCTCATATGTGCAACTAAATTATGTTTCCGTGTTGATTTGTATTCACAAACCGAACAACGGTATGGTTTTTCTCCGGTATGAGACCTCATATGTAAAACTAAAGCGCTTTTATGTGTTGCTTTGAATTCACAATCGAAGCAACTGTATGGTTTTTCTCCTGAATGTGTCCTCATATGTGTTACTAAAGCACTTTTCAGTGTTGCTTTGTATTCACAAATAGAGCAACTGTACGGTTTTTCTCCAGCATGAAACCTCATATGAGTAACTAAATTATCTTTCCGTGTTGATTTGTATTCACAAACGGAACAATGGTATGGTTTTTCTCCAGTATGAGACCTCATATGTTTAACTAAATCACTTTTCTGTGTTGCTTTGAATTCACAACCAGAGCAATTGTATGGTTTTTCTCCTGTATGAGACCTCATATGAATAACTAAAGCACTGTTCTGTGTTGCTTTGTATTCACAAATAGAGCAACTGTACGGTTTTTCATCAGTATGCAGCCTCATATGAGTAATTAAATGATTTTTCTGTGTTGCTTTGTATTCACAAATAGTGCAACTGTATGGTTTTTCTCCGGTATGAGACCTCATATGTGCAACTAAAGCGCTTTTATTTGTTGCTTTGAATTCACAAACGGCGCACTGGTATGGTTTTTCTCCAGTATGAGACCTCATATGTTTAACTACAGCGCTTTTATGTGTTGTTTTGTATTCACAAACGGAGCAACTGTATAGTTTTTCTCCTGTATGAGACTTCATATGTCTAACTAAGGCGCTTTTATGTTGTGTTTTGTATTCACAAACGGAACAACTGTGTGGTTTTTCACCGGTATGAGACCACAGATGTGGAACTAAAGCGAATTTTTGTATTGTTTTGTAGTCACAAAGGGAACACTTGTATGGTTTTTCACCTGTATGTAATCTCATATGTATAATTAAACAATTTTTATGTGCTGTTTTGTAATTGCAAACTGTGCAACTGTATGGTTTTTCTCCTGTATGAGACCTCATATGTCTAACTACATCACCTTTATGTGTTGCTTTGTAGCCACAAACGGAGCAACTGTATGGTTTTTCTCCGGTATGAGACCTCATATGTGCAACTAAAGCGCCTTTCTGGGTTGGTTTGTATCCACAAACAGAGCAACAGTAAGGTTTTTGTCTTCTACATACCTCTATTGCAATATTGTATGATTTTTGTTTTAATAGTCTACATTTTCTAGTATAGTCTTCTTATTTATATTCATTTCTGTATAAATAGCAATGTTATTACTACTTCTGATGGTTTCTTGTTTTATATACAAATTATCCAAGTTTTCGTTGTTATTCTTGCTCGGCGATAACTTCTACATGACTTACCTACTCCTCTCCACAGTTTCGTGTTTGATGTTCAATATGGTTGCTTAAATTTCTTTTAATGGAAGTTGGACATCTTCACTCCTACAACAAAAGTAGATTGTTATCAACTCAAGAATTTAGCAATGCAGCAGCATTGTGCAAATAGAAAATGACATTTGTAATGTCGCAGATCAATAGGTTTCATCTTTAGAAATCGATTTTATTTACCATATACAGCATGATATAAAATTATGGAATTCCTTTTATGATAAAACAGTTGTTCACTTTTGCTTTCGATGAAGTCTACCAACTATCACTAATAAGATTGAATTATACCTTAGTCATCACAGTGGTTAGTAAAAATGTTGTCAAAGCAATTGTAGAACACAAAAACATGCAATCGCAAAAATGAGACCGCCAAATGTAGTGTTACAAATGGAAAAAAAAATGTTTTTTCTAACTGTTTTTATTAGAAAAAAAAGGTAAGACAGCAGTATAGGGTGTTTACGCATGAGCAAAAATCGACCTTTAGGCACGAACGTGATCAGCGGTTCCGAAACAATCTTATGGGGCATTCAATTTAAGAAACTATGAAAGCCTGTAACTCACCTAACAACTAGAACACCACAGCAAATTGCTGGTGCATTGTTTGAAACTACTGCTTCTTTAGTTGGCGTGAATCCAACTAGCTCTGGGTGCAGCATCAACCAATCAGAATCAGACTGCAAAATAGGTAACACCTTATACTGCAGTCTGACAAAAAAAAAAAAAATATGGAGCTGTTGTTCTTTTGCAGTTTTGAGCGAGCCTTTTTTAAATAACAGTAAAAAACACTTCAGATGTTACCAGTAAACAATGACCAAATGACGTTTAGTCAAAAATTAAAATCCTGAGTAAATAGAAAATAGTGCTGTCATTTAACTGTAGTATGCATGTATGTATGTATTACCTGTAACCTCATTTTTCCCTTGCGGTGTAGAGAGGGTGCTTTATACGCTTGCGTCAGGCGGTACAATGCTCAACTTGCCCCGAATTCGGGTTACAGAGTTGTAGCTTGCGCAGCAACCATCATGTGAGGTGTGTGTCTTGGTGATGTGTTGACCTTGTTACTCTATCTTGTTACAGTATCAAAACAACTTAACGACACCCATCCAAGGTGAGCATCGCACGACTAGGTCAGTCCGGGAAAAGCTGGCACACTCGCCCTGAGATTCGTTAAAACAGACTAAAGGCCTCGGCTATAACGCTCAGGGAGTTGGGCGTGGTTCAAACGGTATGCCACTGGGCAAGCGTGCTAGGGCATACACAGGGCAAGTCAAAATAAAAAGGCGCCACCAAGCCTGTCATAAAGGTGTGGCCGAATAACCGGGCATGGACGGTCAAGCGGTAGCGAAGTATTCAAGATACTCCGTCTATAAGGGTACTTAGGAGCTGTAAGCTCAAACAACAATTTCGTGACTGAAAACACTGGGATTGCGACGTCGGGATCTTTTGGCCGCGGCTGTGCCGCCACCGAACCTACCTGCACGCTCCAATTTCTCAAGCCCCGTCGTTCATCTGTTTTCACATTGAAGAGCGCTATCTGAAACAGAGCATGCACCGATCGAACAAGAATAATACGACCCTTAATCAGATATGTGGCTATTGGTCGACTTTACATTCGGGCAGCATATCGCGCCGCCAAGCTTATATTATCTCTTAAAAAAATATATACGCATCAGCTGATGGACGCGCTAATGCTACGGTACAACACACAACACGTGACTGGCCGCTGTTGGTTCGTCACTTTACATCAAACAGAACAGTGAAAAATGGGCGCCCCAAAAGAGCGTTAGTTCATAACAACAAATCACACGCCTGCATAGGCGACGGAAGCAGTGTAACTGTTGGCAAACACGGCGCCGCAAAGGTATGCGACGAATTAACTCGCGGCCTAATTTATTAGGCAGAGTGGGCAGCGTTACTGCAATACTTGGCCAAAAAGAGGGCTAACATAGCCTCGCAAAGATATGCGAAGAATATAAATTCCAGCCAACACCACGTCGCCCAGGCATGCGATAAATTAACTTAAACGAGGCACGAAGCCAGCGCACATATGAAAAGTCTCGCACAAATTGTCACAATTACGGCGTCCCACGGGTATGCGATGCGTTCGTCTGCTGATTAATCGGTTAGGCACAACCAAGCCCGCACACATGCAGTTACTAAAATGAAGGTTAGCAACGGTCGCTTCACACAGACATATGCGAAGAGTTCACCACTTGTTTATACGGTTAAACACCAAGCTTACGCATATGCAATTACTGAAATTAGGGCTAGCAACGGTCGCCTTACAGAAACATATGCGAAGAGTTCATTAATTTCTTTATACGGTCAGGCACAAAGCTCGCGCCCATGCAACATTTAAATGAAAGTTAGCGACGGCAGCGTCACAAGGCATCGTAGCCCCAGAGCGCCGCATAAAATAGTAATAAGCGAGCAAGAGGCACAAGTACGCCCCCGCAAAAAGACCACAAACGCAACATCGTTTGCACACGTAACAACTATTGTTTAAATGGTTCTATTACAGGTACCTTAATTCGTAGACGGTCCTTGAGAATGGCGTGCAATCGGTTGGCAGTCGGCTGCAGTCCGTGGCGTTGAATCAGCCGCGATACGGCATTTGGGGCAAACGGACTAAGATCCGCCAAATATGGCGGCCATGAAAAGCACTCCTACGAGTACAACGACGGCGGCAAAAAGAGATCCAATACGTCCTGCTGGATAGATCCTCGAGCATCGAGTTAAAGGGGACGACCCCTTACTTACAGAAGCAGAATCGGACTCGCAAAGCTCATCACACCCACGCCTTGAAGTGATGACTGCCACTCGCACAACACACAACCTCTCTTGTCTGCAGTTCTGCCGGAACTCGCGTCTGCTGCTAGCAAACATACCAAAACCCACGGGAAACACAAAGGGCCTTCACGGCAACGACACAAACATCAACGGCAGGCGCCCTCAAGCGCCAGGACGCAAGAGGACGCCGCCCACGGTAACACAATAACTAACCAACTGTTCTCTCCAGCGGCCTGAGATCAACTCCCCGCAAGAAGCGTTAGGACGCGGAACATCGCGGAAAAAACCTGGCGAGAGGCTTCGCAGTCGCTCCCAAAACAAATAAATGGCGTTCAAAGTGTTCCAAAATGATCGAAGCGGGGCAGCCTCGTCTATATACAGGGTAGCCAAATTCAAATGAGCAAGGAATGAGCTTGCGTTTGTGAGTTTTTATGATAAAAGTTAAAAATGGGTTTTCAACATTACTAAACTGCCCTGAAGGCGCGAAATGTAATTAAGTGACTACTGAGGGCAAAATGGCTTAACAATCTCTTAAGTCGGTGGATCTGAGTAGAGCACAGTTAATTTGGTGCCCAACTGTGATTGGTCTCACCGAGCCCGATTCCAATCGCCAAGGCTGCGGAAAAATTCCGAGCCCCGCGGGATTCAAAACGAGGACTTGCTTAATGCAAGCTTGGCGCTTACCCAACTGCGCCATGTAGCTTCTTCAACTTTAGTAATTATTTGTATTCTAATGGTGAAAAAAATTATCATTTGGTTTTTTTTTCCTAGAAAATACACTGGTTTTTATATGAAAAACTTCTTAAAAAAAACTGCTTTTACAACTTTAGCCAAATGTAATTGCACAATATAACTCTGTTCTGGTTTGCCAGGCTTAAGTATTAATATTATTTGCAAAACTTTCCACTGCACTAAAAAGTAAGAGTCTCAGCACAGCGTTAAATATGAATATTATCATGTTTAACCAGTTTCTTGGTTGCTCTTGTATTACTCGACCTGTGATGAGGTCGTATCCTCGATTTCACTTCGCAAGAATGGCTGTATGGGTAAAGACATCTGGAACGGTGAATCAAGGTATTCTTCTATTTCCTCATCTTCTCTCTCGGCAGGAAAGGGCTGGAAGACTTCTTCGAAGTGAAGAGCGAATGCTTCTGCTTTTTCAACATCCGTTCTTGCCCACGTGTGATCTTTTCTTCTTTTCTTAGCGGCGGTATGGATTGCTTGGGCTGGTTCAGTCATTTGGTTGCTCTCCATAGAGAGTAATCTGTGTCCGTTGTTGGGGTTAAGTGTGCAAGGTGTTCTTCTACGATTTCATCTTTGGTTCTGTGGATCAACTCTCTTATTTTCCTTGCCGCACGGTTGAATTGATGTTTATTGCCTGAATGTCTGGTTTGCTGCCGAAGTTTTCAAAGGTGCTTCTTTTGCAATTTTTTGTTTAATTATTATGGGACAATGTTGTTTTCGTTTCTTTGACGAAATCTTTGGTGTTGTTTCTAGGGCAGCTTGTTGAATAGTACTGTTTAAATTTTCCATAGCAGTTTCTAAGTCTTCTGGGGTTTTTAGCGGGATTCCTAGATTTAGTTTTTCGTTGCCAATATTTCGGAAAACATTCCAATTAGTGTTGTTGTTATAAAGGCATAGAGGTTTTTCCTTTTCTGAGAAAGTATCGCTGATTGTCGCGATTACGGAGATGTGATCGGACGTAAGATTCAGCGATGACTTTATACTAAAATACCCAGGGACAATACCTTTAATAACAAAAAAGTCGAGCAAGTCAGGAAGTTTACCTAGGTCTATTGGCCAATACGTCGGTTTGAATGTTGATAAGTAAGCTAGTTGTTTTTGCTCTATAACTTCCTTCAGAACACGTCGTCTTCCAGGCGGCCAAAAAGTAGTGTCCAAGCAAACCAAAAAATTCTATGAACCCTTCATTGTTGGCTCGGTAGTTTGGTGGGCAATAAACTTCCAAAATAATGAGCGGTCCTAGCCAGTCAGCAACTACTATGCTAATTGCCTGTAGATACTCTTTGTTGCATTTGAGAAATTCATGGTGCTGTATGGGTTTTTAATTATGACAACCCCTCTGGTTCTTCTATCAGCATCCGGGAGTTTGGTATCATAGACTGTATATTCCGGTATTGTAAAATAAGATCTTTGCACAAAGTGGGTTTTGCTAATTAAGCATATATCTATTTCATTTTGAAGTAGAAATTCATTCACCTCATCTTTTTAGTTTACGAGTCCATTTGGGTTCCAGAGAGCTATGTTACACAACGGGGCCATTATTTAATAAGTGCCTCCCGGAGTTGTTTGACTTCTCTTGTAAGTTCATTAATTATTGTTTGTTGTGTGGTTATGGTGTGTTGCAATTCCATAATTATGTGATTTGCATCAGCTAGTTGAGTGAAGACTTGATTTAATGTTTGAGCGTGTAGGTTTAGATCTAGTCTTACCATAACATTATTAAAACCAAATTGACCTGTTACTAAATTACTTATGTAGTCAGTACATAATAATTCGAATGGATTTTCCACTCTAATTCTTTTCCTTTGCAAGTAAACAAATCTTGCATGCATTAATCATTCTTTTAATTATTTGTACATAATTTTTCATATAAAGCTTTTCTCGAAAGATCAATCATGTCTTCCTTGTACCTATATGCCCATAATTCAAATGTATATCGACTATGACTTCTTTTGCCATGTCCATATCTCTTAGTATATGTCTGCTAGCTCCTTATTAGTTCTTCTCCATTCTTCGTTTTCTTTGATTTCCCCAAATATTGTCCTTAGTACCTTTCTCTCCCATATTTCCAACATGTTCCCAATTTCTTCTGTTACCACCCACGTTTCACTCGTGAAGGTCTCTATAACTGCTTTGTATATACGCACTTTTGTACATCTTGATATGTTTTTAT
The DNA here is from genome assembly GCA_940337035.1 of Agriotes lineatus. Classification (NCBI taxonomy): domain Eukaryota; kingdom Metazoa; phylum Arthropoda; class Insecta; order Coleoptera; family Elateridae; genus Agriotes; species Agriotes lineatus. The sequence continues at coordinate 144,714 of CALNHX010001455.1, forward strand.
CACTTAGTATGTTCCTTAAAGCCCCCACACATCTTGATCCCGCTGTTATTCTTCTTTGTATGTCACTTTTGTAATTACCCTCGCTTGTAATCTCCGCACCCAAATACAGTACTTGATTAGTTATGCTCAGAACGTACTGTTTATTTGTGTCTAGTGCTTCCACTGTGAAATTTTGTGTTTCTTCCTGTGTCCTATTCCCTAAAATTATATACTTTCTTCATTTATCTTCAGTCCCACTATTAACGCTTGTTGCTCTATCCTTTTGAACACCACTTTAAGTTCTTCTTTGGTTTTCGCAAGTTATATTATATCGTCGGCATATGCCAAACATTGTACTGAGTCCTTAAGTATATTTTTTTCTGCATTTAACTCTCCTTTCCTAAGCACGTTTTCCAGCACTAAATCTACCAAAATCCGTCTGGTCAATTCGTTGGTGTTTTCTGTATTCATATATGCAGCAGAGACATGGACCATCAGAGAAGCAGATAGACGTCGCATTGATGCATTTGAAATGTGGGTTTGGAGACGCATGCTGCGATTCCCTTGGACGGCGCGTCGTACCAATGCTTCAATACTCCGTAAAATTTCACTTGCTAAACGACTGTCCAGTACTGTCTATTTGCGCATTCTATCATTCTTTGGCCATATCAATAGAAGGGCGGATAATATGGAGAAATTAATTATTCAAGGCAAACCCGATGGCAAAAGACGGAGAGGACGTTCTCCAAAGCGCTGGATCGACACTACCAAAGACCTCTTACAAACCAATTTTGGTGAAGCTGTACATCTTGCAAACAACCGCAATAGATGGTATACCACAACTAGACGAGTAATTCGAAACATGGGAACAAACTGATGCCAACAAGTTCACAAACTCAAAATTTATGGGTCACAAAACGTCTGTCAAGACGTCGTGATGAAGAAGAAGACTCTCTAAGAATAATAATAAAGATATATACGACGTCACATGTCTTCTCAATGTAATAGTCAAATTCAAACCTCCTAACAGGAAACCTACAACATTGGTACAATGCAAGAGATGCCAAATGTATGGGCATACCTGTAACCAGTGCACACGCCCCCCCCCCCAGGTGTGTTAAATGTGCTGGCGAACACGACTACTAGTGCCCTCTAGCGGTTAAAATGAACATCATTTTCGAGTTCCACTATGTTTTTTATACTGACAAGTGAAGTTTAGTTGATCTGTGGCGTTCAGTTAAGAAATTGCAACGGTTTAAAGACGACGCTTAAATGGAAAATCCTAAAATGGATAAAAACGCTATTTGTGGTGCGATTCAATATTTGTTTTTTAAGAAGCTAAACACGACTGAAACTTTGGGCGATATGCAGCAAACATTGGGTGACAATGCCCCTTCGAAAGCAACGATTTGTCACTGGGTTGCACGATTTAAACGTGGTGATTTGAGCATTGAAGATGATGAATGACCAGGACCATCAAAAACGGTAGCAACCCCGGAAACAGTCGATCAAGTGCATGATATTGTTTTGAAGGATCGAAGAATCAACATTGACGAGATAGCTAGGATCGTAGGCATATCAACTGAGCGCATACATCATATTTTGCATGTAAAATTGGGCATGTCTAAGCTGTCAGCAACATGGGTGCCACGCTTGCTGAATGCTGATCAAAAACGAGAATGAGTGCGAATATCAAGCGACAATTTCAAGCTGTTTAACAAAAATCTGGTTGATTTTCTGCGGCGCTTTGTTACGGTCGATGAAACTTGGATTCATCACTACATTCCCGAATCAAAACGCCAATCTCAATAGTGGAAACATCATGGCAGTCCTCTACCAAAGAAGGCGAAGTCGTTTCATCGACCGAGAAAGTAATGGCTACGATTTTTTGGGATTCGAAGGGGATACTTCTCATCGACTATCTCACAAAGGGCCAAACCATCAACGGAGCATATTATGCTGCACTTTTGGACCAACTAAAAGCAGCAATTGCTGAAAAAAGACCCGGAATGGTTCGAAAAAAGGTGCTCTTTTGTCATGATAATGCCCCTTCCCATTCCAGTCGCATTGTTCGTGAGAAATTGGATCAACTTCGCTTCCAGGTTATCCCCCACCCATCTTACTCGCCAGATCTTGCTCCGAGTGACTTTCACGTATTCCTGAAGCTCAAACTTTTCCTTGCCGGAAAGAAGTTTAAGACGGACGAAGAAGTAATTGCTGCAACGAAGCAATATTTTGCAGGCCTTGAGGAAGATTACTACAAAACAGGCATAATGGCACTTCACCGTCGCTGCTCCAAGTGTGTTGATGTACGAGGAGAATATGTTGAAAAATAAGAAAAATTAATGATCTAACTCATGTCTTTCATTTCGAGTCTCACGTCCCGTCAAATCATCCTCGTATAAGAGTCATGTATAACATTAATGTTGTTGATCTGGCGAATATTAATTTAAAAAAAAGTATTATTACGTGATAAAGATAAGTAGCATTCAGTAACCTTCTGTTTTTTATATTAAGCCATGATAAATCTGGTGATTTGTGTGAAACATGGTAAAACTTTTCTGACTCCGTATATGTATAAAACATAAACAAGAATTTTGAACATGCTGAATTCTTCCATAGTACGACAAGGTCGATATGGTTGAGAACAATAATTAAAATGACTTAAGACTACAGCATCACAAAGCAATGGTCTAAATCACGTGGCTGTGTCCGTTTTTATATCATTTAATCTTAAATAAAACTTCACCAGGGGCGGCGGGTTTTGAATTTTTCTATGGGTGCCAAAAAAGTAATTTGTGTATCTACCCATACCTATTACTAATAGTACCTACTGTTGCATTTATTCCAACAACAATTAATAATGGCAATAAAACACGTAAAATATATGTTTATTTTTTTGTCAATGTAAATAAAAAACAACTAAACAACAAATACCAACAAGAACTTAAATTACATATGTATGTATATAATATAAAAATAATCTAAAATAACAACGAAAACGGAAACCATGCAAAACCAAACTAAGAGCTATTGAAATAAAATTTTATAAAAGATAAATCATTATTTACTAAATTTTTCTAAATAAAATGTTTCTTCGAACTGCAGTGCGACTTATAAACTCATCTGCAAGACGGTTTATGTCTAAGTTAAACATTCTTTTTTTGTTTTGTTATTCAGGCGCTTTTGGCACATCGTCGATCTCAGATATGTTTTAAGTCGACGCAAGTTTGAAAATGATTGTTCGAATTTGAATTACGGGCCAGTAGCAGAAATGTAAAGTAATAGTCGTATGCAAAAACAAAATACGAATGATTGACCCGTTTCAGATTTGTAATCGTATTTTGAAGTTCATATTATACAACTTGCAGTCCCAGAGTGTTTAAAATTTTTTATTTTATACGTATGGGTGCAATGCACCCATATAGATAACTTCTATGGGTACATTGGCCCCGCTGCACCCACGTACTTTCCGCCCCTGAACATCACTCAAAGTGACACCCGTCAAACATTGTACAGATCTGCGCTTTACAATCCATAGCCGCCCACGACTTAAAGACTTATTGAACACACTATACAGGGTGTTCAAAAAATATACCGACAAACTTTTAGGGGTGGTAGGGGACATCAAAACAAACATTTTTTGCTTTATAAACATATGTCCAAAAACGCTTCATTTTCGAGATACAGAATGTTAAAATTTGTAAAAAAAATTGTTCGAAAACTCGAAAACAAAGCAAGATACGCAAAACCCTCAAGTGAAAAAAAAGTTGTTTTTAGTTGCTTCATCTTAAACAAGTTTAAAAATTCTATAAAAAACCACTGGGAGTTATTTTTTTATGCAAAAACACAGGTTACCCTGTGAGCGCACCCCTGGAATTACTGTATCAACTGTATAGATCCAAAAGATGCCCGGTAAAGTTACTAACAAACTGTGAAAATTTAATTAAAATCGGTTGAAGTGCTTTTTTCTACAAATTTTAACACCCTGTATCTCGAAAACGAAGTGTTTTCAAACAAATGTTTATAAAGCAAAAAATGTTTGTTTTGATGTCCCCTACCACCCCTAAAAGTTTGTCGGTATATTTTGTGAACACCCTGTATTGTAGATAAAAGTCTTGATGCATTTGAATGATTGTTTTTGAGTGGGAAAAGCTTTTTATAACTGCGTTCGGTAAGGTTCGTTAAATACGGAGCAAGCCAAGCCGGCGTTCGGTAAGTACTGATGTGAGCGTTTCGATGTTCCTCAATATATTTCAACCGAGTAAACAGAGAATAGGCGCATGACAAGTAACAACAGTAAGAAATGAACGGCGGCATTGTTTAATCTTTGAGTATGAATCGTCCTCGACACTGAAACTAAGAGGCTGAAGATTGGGAATGAATGAATCAATGAAATTTATGTTTTGATTTTACACTTGCGCATTTCGTAACAGGTGACAGTTGAGCGTTCGGCATATGTTTCTAGATATTCGATGTCCACTAGTCACGTGGCTAAAAGTCGATCTGCTCACGCTCCACTCCGCGATGTACTTAACGAACGCACCTTATGACTGCTAACAATCTTTTCACCATATTCCAGTGGCAATTCATTTAAATCTATGGTAAATTTTTTAGTTTGTGTTGCCATTAACTGAGCATACACGAACAGCTGACTGCTAGATGGTTAAATACCTTGCATTGTTCAGCTGCTGGCGCATGCTCCGTTATAGCGACGTTAACTACAAGATTGTTAAAACTATATAGGTACCTCAAGCAGGTGCGTCAAACTGCAGAATTACACAAGAGACACCTCGTTGCTATTCTGTCAGATGCTACACCTGAAGTTTCATCACGTTTCTGAAAGAAGAGAATATTTACATAACGAATGCTCGTTAATTATTTACTTACTGAAATCTTATTATACATTTTTGAATATTGTACCACTACATGCCATACTTACTTATGTAAGTTTGTGGCCAACCAATCTCGCCAATAAACACGAACTTACATACTGCTCCCCCTAGGTTCTGGAATTATTTAACCAGATGCTTGTAACGATATTCGTTAATTCGGCTTACCAGCTACTGGTAAATGATCAAAGTAATGTTTTTGTAAAAGTTGTACCAAAACATCAATTATAACATGAAATACCTACGAATGTAACCATTTGGCTAAAGTCGCCATATTAACAATAAGCGAGGTGATTGATTGATCTACTGCAGTAAGTGCATTACAATGTACAAAAGACCTACTTTTGTGTAACTGGACATAAAAAATAAGATAAAAGAAGCCCTTTTGGATCGATGGCAACCTTTAGTTACTTATTTCATCACGGCATATTATATGGACTATTCAATTCACCTGTCATCTGTCAAAAAGTAACCAATGAAAATCCAGAATTCTGACGTTTCTTGACCAATCAAAAAAATATCAGTGGATATATCTTTCTAGAAGGTATTCAAGTGACTATTTTTAACAAATGCTATTTTTATTAGAAAAAGTCAATATTAGTGTTCTGTTACTATAGAAATTGCGTAGTTTGTTGCTAGATTTACTGAAAACTAATTTGAAAAAGTAGTTTGGTTCATTAAATAGTCCCTCGAATACCATTCTTAGTCAAAGTTAAGTAGTTTATTTTTGCGGTGGTATCACTACTCATGTCCATTGCGCTTTGGATTAGGACTCGTGCTATCGCACTCGTCCTAATCGTACCAAAGCGCAATTGACATTCGTGACACTACCGCAAAAATAGTCGACATAACTTTGACTACTCATGGTATTATAAGTGAATATTAACATTTACAATTGAAGACTATGGTGCAAAAAGGGGACAGCTCCACTTTTATGTGAATTTCAGTTTTATTGTGGGACATTCTTCGCAAAAATTTAAGATATAGTGACAAAAATTCAGTCAGTAGATATTAAGGTCACTAAATCACGTTAGCTACGCTAATACAGGTAGGGAAACTCGGCGCTATTTATGTCAAACCAAACTCGTTTTTGTCAGTGGCGTACCCAATCAGTTTATAGGTTATAACAGAAATAAATTGAAGTTTGTGTACCTAACGTGAACGCAATAAATAAATATTACATAAAGAATTATTTGTAAACGTTTTCCACCTTAAACAAATTTATTATCACAAATATAAAGCTTTAGCGAATATTTTGTACCGCTCGCTGCATTCCAATACTTCGGTACCTCACATACACGTAAATGATGCATGTCGTCTAGTGGTCTATTTATTTCTTTCAACCACTTCTCCCGTTTTATGATATATTTCTTGTTCCTTAATTTGCAATAAGTTATTCATTAAAAAGTATTGTTAAATATTGCAGTTTAAATTACCTTCAGAAACTTGAAACAGCGTATACCCTTTTATGCTGTTATTCAGGCAACCTTTAACGCAGCAACTGAAAACCATAATGCTATTATCAATACGTTTTGACAAAATTCGTCGGAAGAACTAGGGAATCCGAGAGTACAATCATCTCTTCAGGTAAATAATCTGTAATCGTGAAAAATTACCTTTGATATTTCTCCAGATCTTCAAGTTTCAGGGTCGGTAGACGAAACACATTTTAAATTGTGGTTAAAAACGATCATCTGCCTAACTTACAACCTAGAGAAAGGATTGTGGCATCGCACTCGAATGATATATTAATAATAAGGAAAAATATTTATGCCCTTACTAGTAGCGCCTATGGTAAATTTGACATTGACAAACTCGTTTTTTGAACCTGTCAAATGGTGTTTCCCTACCTTAGTAGATATAGGAGAGCACCGACATTCTTTGATCCATGAAAATGCCGCCATCCCCGCCATTTTTGTTCCCATCGGCAATAACTGATTGAGTTATGTCTAAAATTTTACTTGAAATTGGCAAGACTGTAAGTCTATGTCAAATTGGAGGTTAGCAGGTTATGTTTTGCGTCAGTCTGTGTCAAATAACAAACAAAACCTAACCTGCTAACCTCGAATTTGACATAGACTTACAGACTTGCCAATTTTAAGTAAAATTACGGATTGCCAATAAATGTCACATTGACGGAATTGTGTTACTAACCTCAAAGTGACGCATATGACAGAGGAACAAACATGGCGGACGTGGCGGTACTCTTCTATATCTACTGACTCTGCAAAAATTTAGAGATCCTGTATATAGTTTACTAAGAGTTGGGCAAACAGCCTATTTGACACACATTTTTGATCCAAATTAGATATTTGACATATGTCGAACAGAGAGGTGATGGGAACCAACTTTGCTAACTTGCCTTTGATGGGAAAGTTTGCAGAGTATGGATCATTCTTAGAATCTCTAGAACCGATTTAGATTTATATGTGTGAAACTATCGGTCGTAACATGTTACAAAATATGTAAAAACGGTACTTTTATCATACATGCCTTGCAAAAAGTGATTCAAACCAATCAAAATGTATCCCGTTGTTTGCCCAACTCTTAGTATCGTATATACAGGGACTCTACAAAAATTACGAAGTGGGCGACATCTATTATCAAAATTGAGAAAATGAATAGGAGTGAATACGGCCTCCTGGATTAATGCGGATCTGACGTCTCTACGCGGCCCGCCACATTTGTATAATTTTTGTGATTCTGAGGCCAACCAAGGTTGGTAAAACTGAAAGCGTGTTTAGGAGGTTGCCTAGTTCCCATTTAAACCCATTATTGTTTGATTATTTTCCCCCCCAAAAAGTATCTCATGACGTCATACGAACCGCGCGAAATTTAAGATCGTAGTCGCCATATGGCATATGTCAATGTCAAATTCAAATAACTTTTGATAAACTTTACAATGCCTGTGACTTGTGCAGTGTCTGGTTGTTCCACTAATTATCAACGCAGCAAAGATAGCGCAATCATCATCATAGCCTGTGGGATCCCATTATTGGGCAAAGGCCTCCTCCAGGGCTTTCCATTTTTCTCGATCTTTTCCATATTGCATCCAGTTTTCACCTGTTAGATGTTTTAATTCGTCAGTCCAGCGGGTTTTTGGTCTGCCTCTTGGTCTTCGTTTCATATGTGGTGTCCATTTTGTAGTTCTTAATGTCCATCTGTCCTTCATTCTACAGATGTGCCCGGCCCATCTCCATTTCTGTTTCTTACACTCTGTTTTGTGTAGTTTCTAGTTTTTTGAGTTCATTTTTGGTCATAGACCATGTTTCTGCTCCATATGTCATTGTTGGTATTACACAGCTATTGAAAACCTTGCTCTTGAGATAATTGGGTGTTTCTGTTTTTAATATTTCTTTTAGTGACCAGAATTTTCTCCAACCTTGTGTGATTCTCCTTTGTAGCTCTTTTTCTCTTTTGTCTTCAAACGTTATTATTTGTCCTAAATAAACACTTTCTTCTGCATCTGCTATTTCTTTTTCTTCTATTGTTACTTTGAGTTTTCGTCCATTAGTGATAATCTTCGTTTTGTTAAAGTTGATTTTTAACCCTATTGTTTTGCCGGCTTCATTTAATTCGTTTAGCATTTTGCTCAGTTCTTTGCTATTTTTCGCAAAAACCGCCACGTCATCTGCAAATCTTAAATTTGATAAATTCTTGCCATCGATCAGAATACCTTTGTATTTCCAATTTAGGTTTTTAAATAGATGTTCTAATGTAATGTTAAATAGGTCTGGAGATAACGGATCACCTTGGCGAACTCCTCTTTTGATTTTAGAACTTGGACCTTTGCTTTCTAGCTGTATATATGCAGAGTTATTTTTAAGTAGTTTCCAAATTAATTTTATATACTTATTTTCTACTTTAAAATGAATTAACGCTTGTATAATGCTTATATGTTCTAGGGAGTCAAAGGCTTTTTCGAAGTCTAATAAGGCAATGTAAAGTTCAGTATGTTTTTCGATAATTTGGTTAATTGTCTGAAGGTGGTCAATTGTCGCGAAACCCTTTCGAAATCCTGCTTGGTCTATTGAGTAATTTGGTTCTAATTGTTTGTATAAACGGGTTTGGAGAATGTTTGTGAAAATTTTATATATATTTGTGATAAAACTTATTGGGCGATAATTTGTGATTTTTTCTTTTCCTCCTTTTTTATGTAGTAATATGATTGTTGATTTGGTCCATTGTTCGGGTATAATTTCTTCTTGTATGATTTTATTAAACAGTAAATGTAGTTTGTCTAAAATTTCTTCTATTCCATCTTTAAGCATTTCATAAGTTATCCCATCATCTCCTGGTGCTTTCCCGCATTTTGAATTTGCTATAGCTTTTCTTATTTCCGTTTTTTGGATTGGTGGGGCTTTGCTTTCAACTTCTATGGGGATTAATTCATCGATGTTTCTGTTTTGTTTGTTGTTATATAATTGTTTGTAAAATTCTGTTGCTACTTGTATAATTTCATACCTATTTTGCACTAGTTTGTTGTCTTGGTTAGGGTCTTCTAGCTTGTGTATCCATTTTCTCCCTTTCTCTAGCTGTTTGTAGACTTCCTTGGTTGATCCTGAGTGGTGTAGAATGTTATTTATTTTCTTTTTTTGTGCTTCACGTAAATCTCTTCTTATTTCTCTTTTCGTTAATTTGTCTAGTTCTGCGAATTCTACTTTACTTTTCCCGTCTGTTAGTCTTTTTGGTTTCAATATTTCTCTTTGCTTAATAAGTTCCTTTGTGTTTTCTGAGAATTGATCTGTCTTCCCGTTGTGTTTAATGTTCGTATTTCTCTGGGTGTCTACTTGCTTTTTGTAGCGTCCTTTCTAGGTTATTATAGATCTCTTGAGTGGTTTTTCCTTGTTGGTTTGTGTTCATGTTTATTTGTTGTAGGTTTCGCTTGAAGTTATTTGTATTCCAATAGTGTGTTTGTTTTATATTTTCTGTAAAAAGTTTGACCCTTTCATAATGTTTTTGTATTTTTAGAGTCATTCGTATTAGTCGATGGTCGGAGCTGAATTCAAATCTGTTCAGTACTTCTGTGTTTTTTACTATCTGTTTATTGTTTGTAAGAATGTAATCAATTTGGTTTTTGTGCTGCCCATTTGGTGATAACCAAGTCCATTGTTTTCCTGGTCTTTTTTTAAAGAGGGTATTTGTTATTACTAATTTGTTGCTAATGCAAATTCTATTAGTTTGAATCCCCTTTCGTTTCTCCTTCCATATCCAAAGGGGCCACATACTTGTTCTTCTCCTTCTGTGCGTTTGCCTATTTTGCAGTTAAAGTCGCCCATGATTACTATGTGTTTGGCTTCGCTTTTATTTGTGTATTCGTGTGTTGTTTTATCTAGTAATGCATAGAACTGGTCTATCTCTTCTTCTGAGCTGTTCTTTGTTGGTGCATAGATTTGGATTATGACTAGGCTAGAATTATTTTCTATTTTTAATGTTAAAACTGCGATTCTTTCTGAAATACCCCGAAATTCTTTGATATTGGTTGAAAGATTTTTGTTTACACAAAAGCCTACTCCGGCTTGGCTTTTATTTTGACCTATCCAATATAGTATTATTCCATTTTTTCTTTGTAGTATTGTTTCACCAGCTCTTCTTACCTCAGCTAATACGTCCCATTTTATTTTTGTTAGCGCCGCTTCTAGTTCTTTGACGTTTTCTTCTTTTAGCAATGTTCTTACGTTAAGTGTGCATATATTTAATATCTTTGGCGTTTTTGTTTTGCTTACTGGAGGGTTTTGGTCTATATCACCCCTCTTGACCAGAGTTGTGGGGGATATTCTTTCCTTTATTGTTATTTCTTCAGTTTTGTCCATGGCCATAGCGTGTGTCGTCTTATTAGTGGTGTCTTCTGTTGGCTGTAATTGCTACACGATAGGTCTGTCCTCACGATGTTGATATGAGCTTAAACTTCCAGATCTATGGCGGAATGGTGTTTCGTGAAGTATTGTTGTTTTTGGTAAGTGTGGTGCTAAAAATGTCTGTAATGTTGCTGCTTTATTTTTCTTGGTTTTGTTTTTGTTGATTTCTTCTGTGTTTGTTTTGTCTCGATTGTATCGAATCGATCAGAAAAATGATAACTAAAAACACAGACAGCCCAATAGTAATAAGTGTAATTAATATGAGACTTAAATATCTTATCCTGGAAAACAAAAACAAATGCTAAAGGGATCAAAAATATCTATAGATGAAGACTATCCAAGAAATATTCTCGAAGAAAGGAAGGACATTCTCCCAACAATGATGTACCTAAGAAAAAAGGGAAAACACGCAATACTAAAATACAACTCGCTGATTGTGGATGGAAAGAAAATAGAAGGAGAAGAATTGCAACAGTTCAAGGAAGAGCAAGAAAAATCAAAAAAGCGACATCTACCTGAGGAAGACAAAACAAACACAGAAGAAATCAACAAAAACAAAACCAAGAAAAATAAGGGACATCTACCTGAGGAGCTGTATATATTCCTAAAACCAGCTTTGCAGGTATTGATGAACTTGAACTAGCCTTATCTAACATATCGATGACTTTCGATGATTCTATAGTTGTGGGGGACATAAACATTGATTTGCTGAACCTTTCATCGACATATACCCGCTATTTTAAAAGTTTTACCGCCGCTTTCAATTTGAAACAAATAGTTACTAAGCCGACAAGGATAACTCATCACTCAGCTACGTTAATTGACGTCATATGTGTTGGTAATAATACTCAAGTATTAGAGTGTGACAATTTAGACATCTTAAAAACAGATCACCAGTTGACATATTGTACCTTAAATTATATAACAAGTAAGCCTAAGCCTAAAACAATAACATATCGTTCTTTCAAAAAGTTTGAACTGGCGGAATTTAACCGTGATGTTGCAGCTATAAACTGGAATTCGATTGAAGAGTTTGACAATATAGATGCTAAAGTTGAGCATTTCAGCAAACTAATTCTTAAATTATTTGATGCTCATGCGCCGTTAAAGAGTGTAACTCTAAGACATAACTATCGACCGTTCATAACAGACACTCTAAAACTAATAATCAAGTTAAAGAATAAAGCTTGTAAAAAATATCTAAAATCAAAACTTGAAAGCGATCAAGCATACTACAAAGATCTGAAAAATTATCTTTCAACGGCGATAAAAAGTGAGAAAACTGCATATATACAGTATCAAATCCGAATACACAGGAATAAGCCTCGTATGCTTTGGAAAAATTTTGCATCTTGGAATGTTCATAATAAACCACATTTGGAGATAGCCGAAAATATAAAAGATGCCGATTTAATTAACGACCACTTGGTCAACACCGTGCAAAATATAGTGATTGATAGCGAATTTATAAAATTTTTTCAACATAATACATATGATAAGTTAAATCACCAGCAGGATCAAATGCAAATGGTGACCGTCGATGAAATAGAAAAAATTATCAATGGATTGAAATCAAATGCAACTGGCTGCGATAACATAAATTTAAGCATGTTAAAGTTGATATTGCCATTTTGTAAAAAAACTATTGGTAATATAGTAAATGCCGACGATATTAACATCCTTGGAAGAAATTTGCACACCATCAAAGAAATTTATATAGAACTCGAAAATGCTGCGGCAGAGATCGGCTTAGAAGTCAATGAAGACAAAACAAAGGTGCTCATACAGACCAGGAGTCAGAATCTAACAATAGGGGATCAGAACTTTGAAATAGTAAACGACTTCATATATCTAGGCGCCAACATCTCCAACAAACCGGACGAAATGAAGGAGATACAAAGACGAATTAGTAACGCAAACAAAACATATTATAGCCTGTCATCCATATTTAAGTCGAGCAACGTACACAGGAAAACAAAACTGAGACTTTACAAAACAATAATTAGACCAGTTCTGGGGTATGGAAGCGAGACTTGGACACTATCGCAAAGAGCGGAAGCAGCCATAAACACATTTGAAAGGAGAATCCTACGAAAGATATACGGTCCTATCAAGGAGGGGGACCAGTGGAGGAGTAGATATAACCACGAGCTTTACAAATTGTTTAAGGAAGCCAATGCTGCAACTACCATTAAACTGCAGAGACTTAAATGGGCTGGACATGTACAACGAATGGGCGAGACAAGAATAGTAAAAAAGATATTCCAAGGAAAACCAGAAGGGAAACGACCAGCAGGAAGACCCGGGGCCCGCTGGCAGGATAAAATAAAAAGGGACGCGCAGACCATGCTGGGAATCAACAACTGGAAAGCTGCGGCAGTAGATAGGGAAAATTGGAGGCGGAAAATAGAGGAGGCCAAGGTCCGATTTGGACTGTAGCGCCATTGGATGGATGGAATATAGTAAATTTGTCTCTTAATAGTGGCACTCTTCCCAAATTATGGAAAAAGGCAATCATCAATCCTTTGCCAAAAACCAACACTGCTAAAGAATTAAAACCATACACCCCATTAGTGTGCTACCAACTTTATCGAAGGTAATAAAAAAAATTGTAAACAACTCTTTAGTTCAATACATATTTTCTAATAATTTATTACCTAATACACAGTCGGGATTCCGTCCTAAACATAGTACCACTTTGGCAATGATGAAGATAACAACCGACATAACAAGAAATATGGACAAATCTGAAGTTACTTATCTTGTGCTACTCGACTACAGCAAAGCATTCGATGTAATTGATAGGGATTTACTGTTAGCCAAATTACGTTATTATGGTGTTAATGAAAAAATGCTTCGCTGGCTTTCTAACTACTTAACCAACAGATCTCAACAAGTAAAACTAGATGGTGCCATTTCAAAAGAACTACAAGTTATGTATGGTGTTCCACAGGGAAGCATATTGGGCCCTACCCTATTTACAATTTTTACTGCTGATTTACCTGAAGTTCTTGTAAATCAATGGAATGTCCACTTATATGCCGATGACACGCAACTGTATAAATCCTGCTTACCTGAAAATGTTAACAATTTAATTGGTGAACTCAACTTAAATTTGAAACATATACTCAACTGGTCAACAAAAAATGGTCTACGCTTAAATGCTGGAAAAACATCAGTTTTATACATTGATTCAAGATCCGCAGTAAATAAAGTTACCTTGATGTTGAATGATCCGATAGTGTTAAGTGATACAGTGATAAAAGTCAATGAGAGTGCCCGTGATCTTGGTTTCTTAATTGACAAGAACCTAAACTTCGAAGAGCATATTCTGAAGAAATGTAGTGAATGCTATCCCAAGTTAAAAGCATTGTGGAAGTTTAAATACGTTCTTCCACAACATACTAAATGGACCTTGGTGAATACCCTAATTCTTAGTCATCTTGATTATGGAAGTAGTGTATATTATAACTTTCTTACACATAACATGCAGGTAAAATTGCAAGTGTTGCAAAATTGTTGTTTGCGTTTTTCATTTCTAATTTCTATTAGAGATCATGTGACACCGCATTACAATAGACTAGGTATATTGAAAATAAATTACAGGTTTTTATTTTTATATGGTACATTCTTGTATAAAATCTTGAAATCAGAAGAACCTTTATATTTATATAGTCTTTTAGTTAAACGTTAAACATCGAACCAGTAGGTTTAAAGATTGTTTTGAATATACAGCACCGAAGATAATTAATTCTTTTCAACATGTGTTCTTGCAACCTACTCTGAACAGGTTTAGGAAATCTTTTAGAGAATGTGTGGCAAATGTTCAGAGTGGTTTGTTAGTTTAAATGTATTATTATTACTATTTGTCATTAATAGCTTATGTCACCATAACCGATTTTATTTTGTTTATTTTTTAATAGGGAACAGTGAAAAACGGCATTGCCGATCTTTTCCCTTTTGGGCATGTAATATTATTTTCTTGGTTGATGTTTTCTCTTTTATGTTTTGTTCTTATTATACTATGTACTTTTTACTTTTTTTTGTAATTTACATTACTATCATGCTCAATAGACATTATTATTATTATAACGGCATACAAACGACTTAAAAAGAAATGGCCACAGGGTAATGCCACTGGGCTGATCCCTCCACGGCATCCACCATCAAATCAGCTCATGGAATGCATATGTACTTTATATTAAATATATATTGTATACTGTTCCGATTGTTGATGTAGATATTACAATTAAAAAAAAAAAGATCTGAGGAAATCTTAGGTTTGAGGAAATCTCAGGAGATATCGGGAGATCTTGGGGATATCTAGGGGAGGTCTGAGGAAATGTCAGGAGGTTTCGAGAAATCTCGGGCAATCTTTGGATATCTCTGGGTAATCCGGAAGTTTTGGTTCCTCCAGTGTTTTTTTAAACTTGTGTGTATGAGCCTACGAGGTAACTCCCAAAAAAAAATAGAAAGAAAAAGAAGACATAATATAGACATGACAGAGACGAAAAATACTAAGTGAAATATGGAAACCAATAGTACCACGGATAATGGTCATGTGTCTAGTACAGACAGATCAATAAAAAAAAACAATTAGGGCTGGCTGTGATATGTGGTATACGTTTGGCAGTACTAAAGTGTATTGTCAGTCTATGTCAAATTCAAGATTTGCAGGTTAAGTTTTACATCAGTCTGTGTCAAACAACAAACAAAACCTAACCTACTAATCTCGAATTTGACGTAGACTAACAATACACTTCAGTACTGTCAAACGTATAACACATATCACAGTCTGCCCTAATTGGGTTTTTTATTGATCTGTCTGTATAATTAACAAATTAATATAGACCAGTCATTATAGACATTAAAAATGAAAAATTTAACAATATTTCCAAAAGTTTTAAAACTTTGGTGAAACTATTGGTACACCGAGAAAACTAGAAATCTAAATTTGCAACCTTCTCTAAAGTCCGGAACATTGTTAAAATTGTAATTAAATCGTTTTCTTCTGTATTTTCCCAAAAAAAAAAAATATTCAAAAGTGCTGCAAACTTGAAGTAGAGTTAAATGTGATATTTCATACCACGTACCAGATTTGCAACCATTTTAAAAATACGGAACGTTTGTTTTTATTGCAAATTAATGTTTTTCTCTAATAAACTGTCGGACAAAATTCCAAAAGTTCTGCAAACTTGACAGATGCATCAGAAAAATGTCCTAAATAGTTGCATAAATTTGCAACCTTTTGCGTTGACCGGAACATCTTTATTTGCAATACTGTTTATCGGTGGTCATTTTTTTTAGCAAAGTTGTCTCGGAATAATTCCAAAAGTTCTGAAGTTTGGTTGCAAATGCTTAGGACATCTATTGTGACGCATTTATAAATTTGTAACCTCACAGGCGACCCGGAACCTCGTGCGATTTCCAAAAATCGATTTTTTGGATTTTATCACCCTCGAAATCATTGCAAAACTTTTGCAAATCGATCTGCTGATTTTATTTAGGGGTAATGTCAGTATTCGAATTTGCAACCTCTCAGGGGACCCGGAACCTCGTGCGAATTCCAAAAACCGATTTTTTAGATTTTAGCACACTCAAAATAATTGCAAAACTTTTGCAAATCGATCTGATGATTTTATTTTGGGATGTCAGTATTCGAATTTGCAATCTCGCAGGCGACCTGGAATTTGGAGTGATTTGAAAAAATCAATTGTTTGAATTTTTGCACTGTTATGCATTTGCATGTCATCCTCAATATTTTCAATATTGTGTCTAAAATTTCATCAGTGTATAAAATGAAAAACCGGTAAGTATCTTTTTGATTTTATTTTAAATGAAAAAATGGCGAAAAATTGAATTGATAACTATAGTTTAAAAATCTCAGTAAATGTTTTCAATGAGATATACAGAAATAATAAGCGTTTCATAACTAAAGAAAAGCACGAGGTAATTTTATATTCATAACAAAGATAAGTAAACATTAATAAAAACTGGAGTTCAATATTTCTATACACAATAAACGCCAATAAGTGTACCTAACCTGAGAATTCGTTTTATTAATTAAAAATACGTACCTTCAGAAACCTCTGCCCGGTTTAAATAATTCCAACATAATTTTTTTCTTGCAGCAATCACGTTTATAGTTGTAAAAATTGTATGTTGCTAAGCTTGATTACAAGCAAATTTCATCGCAAACAATGTGAGAAATTAAAACATAGATTGTATTGATATATGAATTTATTTTAAAGACGAAGTTGTATCGGTATAAGCATGCGCTTGGAGGATCCACAATGTGTTCAAAAGATAATGGAAAGCGAAATACTAAAAAAAGAATCGTTGCTGAGACATACTGAAAAATACTAAATGAAGTACTTGGAAAAATGGTTGTACATTTTGTTTGTAATTATTTTTTCTCAATGTCAAGTGATTACAAATTTTTAAAATGATACTTTACGTTGGTATTTGACGGCAAGGAGATAAAAGAAGAAAATTTCGACTCTGACGATACATCTTTGTCACAAACGAAGCAATAATTAACTATTGCACCCATAAGTACAATTTTCAAAGTGGAGTCAGATGGAGTATATTGGAACGCAAGACGTTTTCCAACCAAAAATGCTAGCCAATTGACACTTATGGCAGCTATGCCCGGTTGCCATGACAACGTCACATACTTTGCATTGGATTCTAGGTCATTTAGGTCTTATGCCCAGTGACATAGATACGAAATTAAGATAATATTTTTATTTTTAAGATTAAAATATTTTCTGCATCTCAGATTTGGTTGCAAATTGAAATACCTTCATTAATCAGTAGACTATGCCATCCGCTCAAATTGCAAAACTTTTGAAATTTTTTCAGGATGAAAAAATACAAAAATTCTATTTTTGAAAATTGCGCAATGTTCCAGATTGAGTCCGAGGTTGCAAATTTGTAAATGCGTCAAAATAGATGTTCTGAGCATTTGCAACCAAAATTTTAAACTTTTGTAATTATTCCTAAACCACTTTGCCCAAAAAAATGGCTATAAATAAAAAATCATTAATTTGTAATAAAAAAAAAGTTCCGTACCTTTAAATTGGTTGCAAATCTGATACGTGATAGGAAATAACACAATTAACTCTACTCCAAGTTTGCAGAACTTTTGGAATTTTGTTCACGACAATGTAGCAATATTTCATTTATTGCAATTTTAATAATGTTCTGGACCTCGGCAAAGGTTGCAAAATTTTATAGTTTGTTTTTATGCTCTTCCCGACCTTACATGAATGTTTCAAAACTTTTGAAATTATTGTGAATTGATTGTCCTGACTGACTGGCCTAATGTTGTAAAACACTATCGGATGGAATGCTAAAATCTGATATTTTAAGTAAAATATGAAATTTATAAATAAATGTCAAATATGATATTGAAAAGGAAATTATATGTGAGGTAATATGTTTCATGTGTAATGGAAAAATTTTGATAAAGAAGATGAGTAAGTTTCCTAGCGGTACAAAACGATGGCTTGCTAGAAATTTTTACAAACATTTAAAAACCCATGAAATATTGGTAAAATCGGTGGCTGAGAGGGGAAACATCAATTCAATTTTGAATTATTTAACACCTGCAACTGGATCTACAGGTCATGAAGCTGAAACTACTGAAAAATACAGCAATGAAACAACAAACAGTACAGAAGAATCTCTCGTGGATGAAAATGCATCGGAAAATAGCCGGGAAATTATTGAACTTAATGAAAACGATTGCCAGGATTTTCTTCAAGCAAAGGGGCTACAGAGATGGGCCCCATCCGCTAGAAAAATCGACAAGATACGTTTCATAAAATGTATGACAGGCCAGTTCCCAGTTGTTCTCAGTCTCAGTGCAAACGTCCTAAATATTTTAGAGCAGAAAGGAGAAGAAAACGAGACAACCTTATAACACAAGATTACTGGGAAATTGATGACTTCTTCCCAGTTATTAACAAAGTAGAACTTTTAATAAATAAAAACAATGAATTAAAAAAAATCTTTTAAATAACTTGGAACAAGACAGTTTCACAGCTGCAAAAACTGATACATGCGAAACTGATAAATTAACGCCCTTTTTAAATTTATTACGTAATCATGCCATTTCTAATGGGGAAAGAAATAAAAATAATAAGTTTGACAATTCACTGACGCAATTGTGTACGTACCTCTTTCTAATTGGTGGAAGGCTTCTGTACTAGTCTCTTTATGCTAATTTAAAAACATCATACCATTCGTTTCAACGATAACACGAAGGATAATTAACAATACAAACATAGAAGGAAATTTTTAATTTTAA
Organism: Agriotes lineatus; assembly: GCA_940337035.1. Classification (NCBI taxonomy): domain Eukaryota; kingdom Metazoa; phylum Arthropoda; class Insecta; order Coleoptera; family Elateridae; genus Agriotes; species Agriotes lineatus. The sequence goes on from CALNHX010001455.1 coordinate 163,757, forward strand.
GAACTTAAAAACTTTCTTTTACAAAGAAATTTTGCCACTGGAGATTTGGATCAGCGAAGATGCAACCGGTATAACTAACCGAATTTAGTATGATTCTAAAACGAATAAATTTAACTCATTTTGTGTTTTATGGATGACACAAGTAAAAAAATCTAGTGTGATACACGCACACAACTTCCTTTTACAGTGATCTTATAATTAGCCAAAAATTTGATTTTTAATTTTTAGTAATTTGTCAAAAATTTTCAAAAATTAAATTCTACAGAAACCGTACAAAATTGAGCGTTAGTTGAAGAGACAAATTTTCTCTAAAACTTCAAGCTGGATTCAAAAATATAATATTATACCGGATGTTCTATTTAAAATAGTTTATAAAAAAAATAGGAAAGAAACAACAAAAGAAACCCATTTTAGAGGTATTCATCTGGAAAATCACCTGTTTCACATCAATACACATTAAAAATGTAATAAAAATGTAAAGTTTGAAAAAAATTGTTACAGCCGTTTTTGAAAAAATCGAAAAAAACTGAAAAATCACAAGAGTAAACACAATACTTCCGGTTATGCGATTTTCTTCAAAAGTTTGCTATCGCATCTAGATAGTACACAAAACTTATATATGAAGGTTCAACGCCATACCTCTTTTGCATTTTTGAGATATTCTGTTCACAGACAGACAGACAGACCAATGAACAAAAACATGTTTTTTGGGATCAGGGGACTCTAAAACGTGAAGATCCGTTGAAAACTCAATTTCAAATTTTTGGGGTGAATCCAATACTTCCTTTATTGCAAAAGGAAGTAAAAATAACAAATTTTGTCTCTGCCACACAAAAATCTATTTGTAAAAACCAATGATTGTGGGAAATATGAAAACAATATGTAATGTTGTGAAGAGCAACATTCAGAGGGTCGTAGAGCCTAGTAAGCATACAAACTTCTCTTTGCACTACTAAAAATTTTAATAGATGCAAATAGTTTGAGAATTTGACAAAATTAGAGATCTCGGGGAAATCTGGTCATATTTGCGACAATTACGAGAACTTTTGGGAGATATGAGGAAATCTCAGAGGCTCTGGGGAAATCTGGGGAGATCTTGAGAGATCTGGGGATATCTCTCGGAAATCTAGGAGGTCCAGGGAGGTCTGAGGATATCTGAGGGAGATCCCTGGAAATCTTTTATGCGAGGATATCTCCTGTACACTTAAATCCTTGGTGATTGACCCCTCGTATTTAACTCACTTTGATGTACTAGGCAGGCAAATCGAATTCGAAAGAGGTTTATTTTTAACCATTGATTCGCTATTTCAAATTATAGCATTTAGCACCCCGTATTTTGAACCTCGGGAACTACTGATAGGATTTCATCGGGTCTATGAACACTTTTCAGTAGGGCATCCAGAACTATGATATAAAAAAAAATACAAACATTAACAGAGAGCAATTTTTCCAAAGATAAATGCCTGGTTCTTTTCTTACAGCTCTTGTATTTCACACTCTTTAATTAAAAAGTTAGAAAGTAAGTTTGAATTTGAGTCTGTTTATTAACATTTCTAGTGATGGGAACGAATGAATGAAAACTATCGAACAGTTCGATAGTAACCGATTATTCGATAGGTAAAACGAATGAATGGTTTTATTCATTCGTCATTTACACCATCGGAAAGCAACTGAAATTTCAAGCCGAATGGAACGAATGAATTATTCACTCGGTTTGAATGAATTATTCATTCGGTTTGAATGAATTATTCATTCGGTTTTCGCCGGTTGCTACCTATCGAATTGCGATGTACAGCACTTTTGCAGTAAACTACAGGTTATTTGGTTGCCAAAACGAAGACCCAAAATATTAAATGAATCGACGGCTACCCATACATGCCGCATTGTCTATTCTAAAACAGATGGAGCGCACCGCGAATTATATATCACTTATAAACTAACCTATTGTACAGGAACTCTAAAGCAAATTAGACATTGGATCTACAATTTTACACATCGCAATTAGTATTATCTTATTTTATTATTATACGCCTTTAAAGATATTCTGAATTTTAAAGCGAATATGATATTCGAGTAAATGCATTGAATAGTTAGGAGCATTCATTTAATAAGTATTCTTAAGCAAATGACGCATATAGGGAAAACGAATAAAAATATTCATATATATTCATTCGATAGTTGGTACTAGTTATTTAGTAAGTATTCGATAGTAGAAATCATCCGATAGTGCCCATCACTACTTATTACACACTGCAGAACTCTTATGCCAGAAAAAACTGTCGAACATATCAGCCACACCTCACTAAGTACCTAACTACCTCTTATGGATAGACTCACTCAGTGCTATAGGAAGTACCTATACAAAAATACCAATAGTGACAACCCCATCATTCTTCAGATCCATTTGCTTTTTCATCAAGTACAGCAACAAAACCACAGGATAGTGATAATTTAGATACCATCCCACACAGAAACTCATGAAAATAAAGAAGTCGACCGAATAGCAGAATCCACAATCAAAGCGTAACAATCACACAGAAACACGACGGGATCTGATATGACGTGCCAGATAAAAATGAAAACAAAGGGAAAATGATTGAGCAACTGGAAAGAGGAGAGGAGCAATAAACTACAGCGATTTAATCCTGACCTACAAAAATAGAATTCGCTGCCTAAACTAAGTAGAAACGAGAAACAACATTGAATTGTCTAAGGGTTGGTCATATATGTACTAGGTACTACTTATAATTATTTTCTACTAAGACAGGCTGTGAAGTCTGTTATATAAACCGTTATTTGTAAACTTTTGTTAGACGCTAATTGCTCATAGATGTTGAAGCACCTTTTTGCCATATTTTAATAATTAAAAAAATAAATTACATACTGATTTCAATGTGCTGTAGTTAATGACTTTTATTTCGCCAAGTTTGTAATACTGTATACGTTAGACTAGAAGTTGTAGACAAAACGTTAATTAACAATACGAATTACACTATTTATTTACAAGTTCATAAGCAAGGTATCACTACAACAATTTAAAACATTTCAACTACTATCATTTTTTTGTGGCTTCCCTGGCATGATTTCATACTCTGGCCTTCTTGGGAAAGTCTCCATTCCTTTCTCCAGGGGTGTCACTTTTCCAGCTTTCTTTTCCACTTCAATGGCATTCTTTTTCTTCATTTGCATTATCGCTAAATTTTTCATCACTTCTTCTTCGGCTGGCGGCTCGTCCCTTCGGTATCGCAACCACGCCTCCCATTCTGCTGGCATTTCCTGCTCAAATTCGTCCTTCTCCACTGGTACAAACCACCGTGAGGGCCTCCGCTTTCCCCTGGAAGGATCGGCTGGGATTTCGTAGTATTGGTTGCCGAAATAATCTGAGCCTTTCAGATCTCCCCTAATTTGCCTTGGCTTGAAGGAACTTATGAAATTTTTGAAAATCATTGCTAGTATGCTTCTCGTTGGTGGTTGTTGCGCCATAGCAATTTTACGTCTTACTGTTGGAATAGTTAGTATTTGAATATTTGTTTTATTCAATAAACCAATAGAACGAGTTGCGAATAACTATTCCATGATAATGAGATTGAGTGGCTACAAATAAAAACGTTTATATGTCATAATTCAAATTATTTGTACATATTTATGGCGTTTCAATTTTAATTTGAGGTTAGATCGGTTAAGTCAAGGTCAAATTATTTTTCGAGGAAATAAAATATTTCGTGGGGAGAAGGTTTGAAATATGAAACTTTACAAAATTTGTTTTCTTTAATCTAGATTCTTATTAATATAAAATAAGTTTTATAATATTGCTGTAGTAAATATGTTATTATACTATAAATAAATTTAAATAAAATACATATTAGAAATGGACACTGTTTACATTACAGAGGAAATTCTCAAAACTTTTATATTATGTGTGATATATCGGGTGACAATGAGATCAGAGCCATGCCTATATCTTCTTCATTTTTGAATCGATTTGGGTAAAATGTTATACCAAGATACTAGACATAATTTCTGATTGGCCGATAGATATGGTCAAAATGGCCGACTTCCGGTTTTATGGAAAATTATACCAACTTTGATTTTTTAAATGGATCAGCCTGTATATTTTATGTTTTTCGGAATCTACAAGTCAAATTACATATAATAGTTTTTTTCAATTTTTATTTTTTACAATAGAAGGCCTTGACTTGGAAAATTCTATGCTAATTGACTCTAGCAACTCTTAATAATAGCTATTTTATCTATAAGGTCAATAACAAACCTTTAATAAAAGAATAGAATTTGCTAAACTCGTATTTCAAGAAAAAGTAACTTTTTTTAAATGGCACTTACTAAGAGCCACCTTGTCAGTAGATAGAAAATGTAGGTAATTACCAATCTAACGATATGCATCATGCATTACTTTATCTTTATCTGAAACTGAAAATTAATAAATTATTTTTTTAAATATTTTTATGTAATAACTAATAATAAGCAAATTTGACAACACTGTTGTATGTATTTGAGTCGTAGATTCCGAAAAACATAAAACATGCAGAGTGATGTATTTAAAAAACCAAAGTTAGTGTCACTTTCGGTAAAACCGGAAGTCGGCTATTTTGATTTCATTTGTGTCTCAATCGAAAATTGGGTATGTCTAGTATGCTTGTATCAAATTTCATCCAAATTCATCCATAAGTAAAGGAAACAGATTCATGGCCTTGGTTTCATTGTCACCCGGTATACCTACTGTCAATTAAAAAAAATCTGTTGTTTGGCTTATGCCAGTATCATGATGTAAAAACAGTATGGTGTGCTACGGATGCGACTAGATTTTGTCCGGTCTGCGCAGTGACGTCACGTTGGGAGCACGCTTTGGAATTCAAATGATAATAATACCATGAATATTTCAATTTCGGATCGTTTATTTGTTTAATTGACCAAATTGACTGATTTTGATATAATACTAATTAAGAATTAATAGGACAGAGTAACAACAATAGACGTACGAAAATTGCTCTGATGCTTAATACATTGCAATGGCTCAGCATTAAACAGCGAATTTATTTCAATATGCTAATATTAATTTCAGGAAAGTCAGCCTTATAAATGTCCACGCAAATATTCATAAAATAAATTTCTCCAGCAACTGGCGTACGAACTATCAGGAGTACCAAGAGATCTACATCTTCCCCCACAACAACAGTTTTATTTTGAAGCGATTCTTCAAGTGCTGTTTCAATGATTAAAACATCGGCATCATCTTCAGATTGCTTGACACGGATATTATGAACCTCAAAATGCTTAGCCAACATGGAAATCAATCTGGTTTTGTTGCTGTTATTAGCAAGAAATGTATCTTGGCTTACCATTGCGTTCATTGTTTCATGGAACAAGATGTCGACCGATAACAATTTAGAAGATCTACGGAGTCGTTCCATACTTTTCACACTATTGCTGCTGTTTGAATATCCATCGAAGACTATAATAGTATTTGGGCCAATATGTTTCTGTACATAATGTACATAAGTTGTACAAGTGGAATTAAAAGAATCATTTTGATGCCAGACAACTCTGTGTAAGAGAAAGCCACCGTCAACTATATAAGTTGCATTTTCAAAATCAGGTCGAGATGTTAATGGTTCAAAGTTGCGATTTCCTTGAATTATTTCATTTTGGGAACATTGTTGTCTTAATATTGTACGAAAAGGATCCTTCGATTCAGCTCATTGTATATTTTTACAATTTCAGACCTCAGATTAGTTGTGGAACTCGGGATTTCTGTAGTGTTATCCTTCAGATTAACGTTCATGGCGAGTTTTTGCAGAAACTGTCGGTCCTACAGAAAAAACTACCAAGTACTTGTTTGTACAGAATTTTGTGCCCTTGCAGTTCTCTGTGCAATGTCATATACCTACCTAAAGTCAATAGAAAAGAAGATATAAGCGAAAAATCAAATTTTTCCACATCTGCACCCTATAACTCACGAAGCTCAAGGTCAAATCAAGGGTACTTTTCGGAAACACCAAATAAAGGTGTACACAAAAATTCAGCTGACTTTGAATTATTCCGAAAGTTTGCCGTAAATTTGTCTAATTTGACTGGACTATAATGATCCCAGTTTCAACATGCTCCCAACGTGACGTCACTGCGCAGACCGGACGAAATCTAGTCGCATCCGTAGCACACCATACTGTTTTTACATCATGTACTAGATGACATTAAGTTTTGATCATGTATGTATGTATGTATGTATGTATTATCGTTAACCTCGTTATACCTTTCGGTACAATGGGGTACAATGCTCAACTTGCCCCGGATTCGGGATGCAAAGTTGGGGCGCCCTTTTTTTGTGCTTGCACAGCAACTATTGTGTGAAGTGTGTGTCGAGTTGACGTGTTAACCTTGTTACTCTATCTCTTAGGTCTGTGGATCATCTGAGTAGAGCACAGTTAATTTGGTGCCCAACTGTGAATGAATGGTCTCACCGAGCCCGATTCCAATCGCCAAGGCTGCGGAAAAATTCCGGCCCTCGTGGGATTCGAACTGAGGACTTGCTTACTAGCAAGCCTAGCGCTACCCAACTGCGCTACCCGGCTTCTTAATTTTTGATCATACAGTAGTTATTCTTTTTGCTAGCTCCTGAAAATCAGGGGTGGATTCCCTTTATCTAGATTGCTTATTCTGAAATTTGATGTTCTGATTTTAATTTTATTACAAGTCAAAAATAACTTCTGTCAAATGATATGTCAAACAAATTTGAAAATTCAATGACAAATACCATATCGTTACATTCGCCACATAACAATATCTTTGATATTACTGTTAGTAAATAATTCCTTAATAATAAATTCACCTTTTTAGTCTTCATTCTCTTTCAGTGCTTACCTAATACCTAAAATCACCCACCACAACTGCTCCAGTCAACAAACATAGCGAGAGCCTCCAATGACACCCAATATATCAAAACTGCCTAGAATCAGGAACAGAACCTCCCTCACAGCATGGACCCAAAACAGACCCCAGTTGTAATCACTCAACTCCAACACCGCATCCAAAAACACTCCTCCAAATTACTCCATTGACCAGCACTAAGAACCAATAGTCTCTCCTCCAGAATTCTCCTTTCGTACTAACAGCTCGATGCAATCCAAATTAATTGATATACAATGTCAAATGTATTTCTTCAATAAACTTAACTTAGTATTTTTCTCTATTTATTCTTCTTTGTAGATTAGTCCTGCTTTTGGTTTAGTTTTTCACCATATATTTGCTATCTTCCTCCATTTTATATCTCATCTTCTTAAATTAAATTCCAATTCTATTTCACCACGCAAATTTAGTCTTAATATCAACCCTTCTTAATTTCCAAACATTTTCCTTTTAAAATAGGGTGTTTTCATACTTTTAAATTAAACGAAATTAATTACAGCTGGTTGCGCGTCGCTTAGTTAAGTGACGGTTTGTGTTGCTTTGACATTTTACTGTCATTAGCGTTAATAAAATCATAGTACCTAGTTTCTTTTGGTTACCATAGTGGAAAAAATGAGTTCTCATTATATGTACAAATAAATAAAAGAAAATTGGTTTTTTCTTTCCATAATAGTTATTTGTTTCATTAGTACAAAAAATGCATGATTTCGGGACAAGTAAGACGGATCGCCGGACGACGCGCACCGGAGTCTGGCGAGTCTTACGCCTTCTGAAAACGCATTTTTTGTGCGAATGAAACATACTATTTTTCTCCAACTACTCATAAATTCGGTAATATAACTTATTATTTAGAATCAAACATTGTAGGTTATATTGTAGAACTGTCATGGCGCAAATAAACAATCACTATATGGGGAAAATAAACAACAACGACGGCGATTGCCAAATATTGACAAAGCGTTTGTTTTATATAAAATTTACCATGTAAAACCCTATCTTGCGTCCATTTTTGTACTAGTGCAAATATGAATCGAAAAGTGTACAGTTGCCAAGGTAATTGGTGAAAATCCCGGAATGACTTACTTTTTGTACAAAATTATTCGACAATATGGCGTCTTATTCATGTGGTTGGAGAAAAAAGGTTTTTATTAAAAATTGATGCAATAAGTTATCAGTTGCTTAATTGAGCGCAAACATTTTGGTCCTTCGAGCCTCGCGAACAAGTCCTTGGAGTCGTCAAGTATTGTTTCTGTAATCCTGTGCAGTCACTTTATCTGTGTTTGGTTGTAAACTGTGCAGAATACATTTATTTGCCTTGAAATAAGCAGCAGAAACATGAATTTTGTTGATAAAACTTCTGCCATACATAATAGTGAATGATGGCATCCAATGACTGTGATCAGAATCTACGTTCTAGGCGTGCCAATGCTGGCATTCCACCTGAGAGATACGGTGAATGGGAGGTGGGTAGTGCCGTCCCTAGTGGTGAAGGAGTTAGTGTCCAAAGCTATAATGCACCCTCGAAAAGAAGCTCTATACGCCAGAGGCGTGAAGCTGAAATATTAGTTCAGGAGGAATTGCTGCGACTGGAGCAGGAGGAACAACGTCATGAGAAGGAACGAAGAGACCAAGAGTGCGCCGAGGATCTAAGAATCACGCAACGAGAGCAAGAACTGATATTATCAAACCAGAGGTTAGCAGAATTATCTGATAGCGATGATAAGGTATATAACAATTTTGAGTTACATACCTTTGAGAATGGGAGTGGTCGTCTCAAATATTATTATTATTATTATTATTATTAAACAAAATACAGGGGGGAGGACTAAGTCCTATATAACCCCACAAATACAAAATATACAGGTTAAACTAATATGTTGAGGAGTGAGCCAGAAAAGTCCCTCATCGGGTCGCCTCTTCTCAATCTGTAACCTCAAGAGTTTCCTCTGCGAAATCCTGTTGTGATGGGGCCCTAGAACGCCTGGCGACAATCATGGTGTGAGGAAGGATAATTGTTTTGGCCTTACCTGTTGGCGAAAGTTTTACTTGGTATTTTGCCGGCTGGTAACTATCGGGCTAATTGGGCTAACTCGCCGAGAAGGGTCGGGGTTCCAGCTACGCTAAAAGAGAACAACAAAGAAAGTAGAGGGCGCCAGATCCTCGACGTGGTTTTACTCCTTGTGTCGGACCTCCACAAGGTATAGACAATTCCAGCAGAACAAACAAAATCAAAGCAACGACCAATCAAAATATCACAGCGTTATTATCATTTGGTGGGTAGGTACTATAGTGCAAATATAAATACAAATATAGGACAATTCGAACAGGCATCAAAATTTATACATGTATGTAAATACAGGGACCGGCAGAAACATATTAAACATTTCATTTACAATTTTTTTCTTTATGCAGTGTAATAATAAAAAAAAACGAAAACATGAGTATGTTCACAAAACTTGGGAGTTGATTTATTTAAATATCGAGTGCCGGAGATGTCCACTTTCTTCTTCAGAACATTCATTAATACGTCGAACAAAATCTTGCATAACTTTTTCTGGTATATGGCCTAATACCGTTAATTTCGTGGATGCAACATCCTGCCGCCTGTTGAATTGTCTTGTGAACGCACATTGCACAGTTATTATTGATTCGGTCCTAATAAATAACTCAACACAATAAGCTCGCTCTTGCACATTAAAACGCATTTTGATATTTACTTAAACATTAAAACAAAACTCCTGATCATACTTAATATAATGATATTTATCACATTTGTATGGATAAAAACTGTACTGGGATATTGCACGTTAAAATGTTTAATATGTTTCTGCCGGTTCCTGTATAATATGCATAAATATAGTAAGTACGTGCAGAATAAGAAAATGTTTCGAGCCGAATATAAATTTTACCATGCAGAACTATCTGTAAAATTAATTTAGGCCGCGATACGGCGGACAATACAAACACTTTAAAAGGGGGACAAAGTTACGAAGGGGGTCGCGGAGGCAATTAAAAATAAATAGCGGAGGTTGAACCTGTACGGAGCGCGAAGCGGGCTCAAAAGCAAATACGCCGATACAGGGCGATACAAGCCTAACTTGGCTAACGTTTAACCCCGAAGGTTAACTCTAAATGACGTTGAAACGCTACTCAAAGTAATTTCTAAGTGTCGGAGCAACGTACGTTTGCGTGGCCACACTAAACACGTCGATGTCCTTAATATTAAAAATGCATCAGGGTATCCCCATATAATATTAATTATAGCAAGCGCTTGGATCTGCTCTTTATCCGGTTTTTACCGATACAAACTAATTAATCAATTCGCGGCGATTCGAAATTGAAGCAAACGGCTCCCGTAAGGAGGTCGTGAGCTAGAACCAAAGCTACTAACTTCACGTCACACGGCTGACGTGCACATGGCGGAGTCCGGGGACCGCAAAGAAATGTAAGTACAGATTTAAATTTGAAATAAATAAGTGAAAGATCTAACATACGGTTTGCAAGGGGGTTCCGCGGAGGGCAGCGGCTAGCGAGGCTACTTATAACCTGTAGCTCCCGCGCGAGGAGAATCCCCACCTATGCTGGATAAGGTCACTAAATTAATAAGGTACCGCCATTCCATTCCTCGCGTGAGAATGTAAGAAAATTGTGAGATAAAGATAACACATACAAATTTCCCAAGTGCAATAGGGAAGACACTAGTTTTTGGGGATTTTCTTTTTGGTGTAGTGGCTCTGCTGTAAAGTGAAATTATTGTTAGTATGTGTTTGTATCCCCAGTTGGAGAAAATTGTGCGACAAGGATAGATATAAAAAATTACTAATGGCGGTAGCTTTTGATATAGTGACCTTAATGCGGGATCATCGAAAGCGCCTACAATACAAGCAACGGCCCAGTCTGGAGCAGAAACTCCAAAGCTTGGCTCCGGTAGGTCTATCTGACATTAATTACTAAACTGCACAAAATGGTAGCTTGATATTTTGCAACAGCTCTATCATAACAATAAATCTAACATAATCAAAAGCATGTACGGGGCAGAACACACAGAGGCACGATTTACCCTAATTTCTAACTATACGAAGCACTGCTGTTCATCATAAAACTCAACAGGCGCAGTGGGCAATCACTTAAGCTAACGTCTTGCCTGCAGGAAGGTACGTCGAAGGCCAACCTTTCCGTTCGCTCCCAGGCAATCTGGCACAGTTGGGGGCCGCAGGGGTGCAAAGGCTACGACGGCGGCTATCGAAGGTGAGGCAAGCTATGGACGCCGTGGGTGACGTGGAGGTAAGTGGGCTGCTAACGCCTATTTCCAGGCGTAGCCCACGAGGGTTGTAGATTGTACCGTCATTACGTCAATTTCAGGGGTCCAGATCGACGGGATGGCTTCCAGCCAAGAGCGACAGAACGGGGAGTGCTTAATCTCCAACAGGAGGTGTCCAACCCAACAGGAAATGGCTATAAACGCACCATGCCCAAATAAATCTACGATTAAGGAGCCGAGGCTAGTGACAGCTTACCTTTAGTGATAACGGGCAGCCATTAGAAGTGCAAGAATAATGCTGGACTCAAACGAATCAGCAATTGCGAACGACGTAAGTACAATCAAATTAAATACGAACGTCTTAAAAGGCACATTTGCTTTGTAGATCCTCCATCGAATCGAAACGGAGCGAAGCTACACTAATTAGCTCATAAATAAAGCACAAAGCCGAAGCACCAGCAGCTTACACCAAGTTTAAAATGGGAAAGCGCTCAAAAATTTACCAGTTGCCAGTTATTAAAACTTTCCAAAATTTTGGGCCAGAAGATACAAAAAAAAAACCTGAAGAAATTTGACTGCAATAAGAGATATCCTTATCTAGCAACAAAGGAATAGTTTAATCGAAGTGCAATAATGATTGCCTAGCCACCATACTTAAATATCTGTAGAAATGTAACCAGAATAAATTTAATTTGTAAAATATGCGTAATTATTCAGGGAGTTGCTTACGAAACTGCTTGGTAATTATAGGAGAGTATTTAAAACTAGGGTACCGCTAACCAAACCTAATTTAAAGCATGCAAAAATTCCCAAAAAGCCACCTAATAATACTTAATGATAAAGATTCAACTAGCGAATGTTTACATATACGGGGGTCGCTACAAAAGTACCGTAACAATGAAAAAGCTAGTTGTTGTGAAACAATTCTTTGACTCTGCTTATTTGTTTCGCCATTTACCCACCTCTTTTAGGCCAACCTGTATATTTTTACTTGAGTTATAATCCATTGTATTTCGAATTATTTCAAATTATTAGTTCGCTTATTTCGTACCGATTCTGGAAAACTCAAATCGCTGGTTTATCGCGAGGCCGCAGCATTCAGCTGTTTTTCGTTAGTTGACCGAATACGAGAGCATTCTTTTCTTGCACCTCGACAAAGCAACTTGCTTCTAAGAAGGCCCCGTTCGTGCTTTATTACGCCACGACAATTAATTTCGTTTGAAGAGCTGATAATTTGAATCAGGTACGATTGAGATTTTCTGTTAGCTATTCCCGTATTGATTGCATTTTCTTTAGCTCTTAATTAATATTGTAAAACCGGAAAATTCGATCTGGGACGCTAGGCCGCCGTGCTGCTATAATTTTCGACTCCCTGAACCCAAAAACATATTTTTTTTATTGGTCTGTCTGTGTGTCTGTGTGTGTGCATGTGAACAGAATATCTCAAAAACGAAAAGAGGTATGACGTTGAAACTTCATATATAAGTTTTGTGTACTATGTAGATGCAACAGTAAGCTTTTTAAGAAAATCGCATAGCCGGAAGTAGGTGTTTACTTTTGCAATTTTTCAGTTTTTTTCGATTTTTTCAAAAACGGCTCAAACGATGTTTTTCAAACGCCACGTTTTTATAACGCCACGTTTTTATTACATTTTTGATGTGTATTGATGTGAGATGGGTGATTTTCCAGTTGAATACTTCTAAAATGGGTTTCTTTTGTTTTTCTTTTTCTATTTTTTTACGAACTTATAGAACACCCGGTGTTTATAACAATCAACGCAGAGGGCGAAAAAAATATATGAAGTCTTTTAATGCACATGCAAAAGTTAATTTAAAAAGTTAGTCAAATTCGACCTTAGTTGGTTAGATTTTGTTTGTTATTTGACACGGACTGACGCAAAACCCAACCTAAAATTTGACATATACTAGGCAGTAGAACCAATAATACACTTCAGTATTGCCAAACGTATACAAAATTTTGTTTGTTTGTTTAGGACAAGGTTTAGGCATGCGGAGCACCAAATACCTTAGACACCGACTGCTTTGGTCATGTGGTCAAAGTTCTATTTAGAATTTTGGCGAAACTAAGGAGTTCCAGTTCTAGCAAGGGATTTTTACATTCTACACATCGTAGGAACATGGGTACGGCTTTACATCACTTCAGAATGATGGCATTTGCATTCTGTAGAGGCGTTCATCCACATTTTTTATTTTTAAAAACTTCACCGGTCACCGGGACCGGAAATCGAACCACTCAGCTACCAGCCTCGGCTATAAGTACATTTTGAAAGCAAACAATTTGGGATAATTATTTAATAATCAAAATGGTTCTTCTTCTATAATAATAATAATAAACTTTATTGATGCGCTCATACAAGAAGCAAATACACATGAGTACACACAAAAAAACTAATCTATTGCAAAAGCACATCAACCACAAGGCGAGATTCAGTTTTGGTTAACCCTACTCCTGCTCTACCATCTAAACCTTGAGGAAAAAAAAAGAACAAAATGACACAGAATGAATTCCTAACCCTAAAACAAACCTTATAAAAACTGAAGATATCTTGTGACGGTGAAACAAAAAATATTTAACGCTGAAAAGATGTACTGCTATCCAAACAAACAAACAAAATATGGCATTAACTTGTGGACAGTTCGGTAAACAAGTTATTGTTTTTGCAAAAGGTCTAAATACAATTTTGATTTAAATAATTTAGAACTGTAGACTTTAAGATTAAAAGGTAAACTGTTATACATTGCATATATCTGAAACGAGAATGACCGCTCGAATAAGGTTGTTTTATGGAGAGGTGGTGAAATTTGGCCTCTAAATCTAGTAGAAATATTATGAACATCAGTTCTAAAGGTAATCTTATGTATACGACACACGGCCGGTATTCGCATTTATAGCCTCGCTACTTCACGTGTTTCGCCCTGGCGTCTCGAGCGTGATGTACTTATTAGAGTTCCTATATGCAGTAAGATGTACTAGCTCGACCATGCCATAAATGCTTAGCTACCGGCCTGATGTAAATAGCTAATTATAAAAATTGTACACGTCATTTATAGAATAAACTTGCAATAAACATTTACCTGGGGATTTTACCTTTTGTGTTCTTGTATTTTTCTGATATTAGTAATTTACGTACAAATCCGGAAAACTACTTATTAAAGTACGAGTTTAGATGTTTACGGACGAGGCGAGGAACGTTCACATCTGTGAAGCCGGAACGTGAGATTTTATTTTGTGCCACAGACACACATTAAAGAAAATTATATTATAGATGTTCATTGAAAAATTCCATAAGGGGCGGCTGTGAAAATTCAAACGTATGAATATGTTGGTGGCACTGTAAGTCTGTCAAATTCGATGTTAGAAGGTTAGGTTTTGCGTCAGTCTGTGTCAAAACTGACGGAAAACCTAACCTGATAACCTCGAATTTGACATAGACTTACAATGTCACCAACTTATTATTCAGCAGTTGCCTAGTAACACTTTCCGGCCTTGTGATGTAATGTTCCACTATCCGGCCTTGTGATGCAATGTTCCACTTTCCGGACTCAAATTAATGACGTAAAGTCGTATTTTCCGGACAATATGAAATAATATAATTGTTGTGCTTATATTACTATGCGTGCTTTCTTTTTCACGGTCACTTTTCGTGCACTTTCTCATATTTCAAAACATGTTTTCCATGATTACAACACAACTTATCTATGTAACGCTAGTTTCAATTATTAGTTTTATCTTGTAGCATTTATATACATTAAAATTTTCAATTTAAAGGTACCTACTACAGTAAAATTTTAATGTTATCTAGCTTTCTTTTGCTCTGAGTAGGTATAGTCTGTCTGATTTTCACATGATTCAGAGCAGGCTGTGAGAATGCTTTTTTAACAGTGTACAAAATTTAGTTACTAATGAAACTAGGCATGTCTCCAAAATTTTAGGTTAAATTTGTTTGGCACTGCATAATTTGACACTGACACTGTCATAGTGACATCATTAAAAGTTGAATACAAAATGCCAAAATAGAAGTAGGTTTAGAAAAGCGAAGTTTTACTGTACAAGTAGGTACCTATGGCTGGTTCGAGTACGAGCGTTAGCGAGTACTTCAACAGGCATACGAGTTCAATAAAACCACTTTTATCTACAATCACCTTATAATTGAAATTTTATCCACACTTATGAACCTTCTAAAGTACCACTTTATCCACTAGTGGAATAATGAAATTACTTTATTCCACAAGTGGGAGAAAACCATGTCACTTACTACTACTGCATTGTTGGTAGCACTGTCAAGCTATGCCAAATTCGAAATTTGTAGGTTAAGTTTTGCGTCAATTTGTCTCAAATAACAAACAAAACTTAACCTATTAACCTCTCGAATTTGACAATACACTTCAGTACTGCCAAACGTATAACATTTGATCTTTCGTGACTTTCCAAATTGTCACTATGACTTTTCATGGCTGTCAATGCAAAACGTATGTTTTTTTTTTAGATATTTATTGAGTTGTTGGATGAAACGTATTGCATTCGTGTTTTAGTTGCGTTTTATCCACTCAAAAAAATTAAACGCTCGAACTGCGTTCTCGCGTTTAAACATTCTGGCGTGGATAAAACACCATCTAAAACACTTATACAATAAATAACTATTCTAAAGCGTTTCGTATACTATTTTTTCTACGATCGTGTCAAAAGTGACGTTTGTAGCACTCTTAATACCGGGTGGCCATAAATGGTTGTGATTTTTTTCGAGGTTAGCAGGTTAAGTTTTGCGTCAGTTTTACAGACTGACGCAAAACCTAACCTGCTAACCTCGAATTTGACATAGATTTACAGTGCCACCAACATAAACATTGCCAACCTAAGAAAAAAAAATTACAACAATTTATGGTCATCCGGTATTTTCGCCCGAATTCGGTCTTTTTTTGCACGTTGCCACGTGGCGTGTTTTAATATTATATTAAAACACGCTTTGCCGTAAATTTGAATGTCAACATAACCTAGAAAATCTAACACAATGCGGAAAAGTGTCACCGAACTAAGTTTTTATATTTCTGTTACGATCGTAGCAAAAATAGCTTATGATACACGTGTATAAGTGCCATTAAAGCACTAGCGACGTTAAAATCACTCCGCTTTGCGTCGTGCTCTTAAATTCGTCGCACGTGCTTTAAAGGCGTAATTATACACTAGTATCAAAATATACTGTTATCGCATTTCATATAGACATGTGAAATATAACATTTTTATACTAAAGTAACATTAAATGTCAGAACATAACTAAGCTGTGCAGAACTTGTTTTTATGTACTGAAACACAATAAACAGCTCTCACGGCTTCCTGGATTAATACGAGACTAGAGACGTTCAGTCTCGTATTAATTCAGGAAGCCGTGACAGCTCCATACTACATTTTAAATAAGAATGCAGTAGATGGCGCTCTGAACTCAAACTCAATACAGTCGCTTTATATACACTAACGTTAACAGTCTGGCCATATATGGTCACGATTCCCATTGGTGCCGCCATTTTATGTCTTGCGTCATTTTGACAATAATTTGACTGTAAAACTCAATACAGTCCCTTTATATGCAACAGTCTGGCCATATGAAATGTCACTTATGACATAAGACAGAATATGGCCGCCTCCAGTGGCGGGTCAAAAGCAGTGGCGGGGTTGGTGTTGGAAAATAGTTTAATTAAATAAATGCTTAGTATAAGTAAATATATGACTAAATAGTAAAACAAACAATGTCGTATTAATGAGATATTATAAATTTTATTTACAGTTATTGCTCACATAAATAATAATAAATCTACAGAACTTAAAGTGATCCCAAAACTAATAAAACAGTGACTATACAGTCTAATACGCTTAAATTACTTTTCATAACTTTCCACTTAATTTATATAGCCTACATTGTGCATTGCCACAGAATTACAACTGTATTTGCTTTGTTGTGTATTTTGCTTTTTCGTTTTCGTTTCAGCTATTCTTATTAAACGAACACCGATAACTTTGGGTTTGGATATAATAAACTTTTCTAATTGATTAAAAATTGCAATATGTTTTACATCGACAATATGCATTTTATTTATATGAAATGCTTTTACATTTAGATTCTATTCTGACCTTTTATGTTATTCTAATATGCTCGATTAACCTGTTTGACCACAAGCCCCGCTTTTTTATTTCTAGAGAAGCTTTTCACCTTAATACCATGTTCAGACCTATTTTTGCATTCAAATGCACAAGACTCCATACCTAAAATTTAAACGTCGATAAAATCAGTTTTTGGACAGCTAATGTTTTTGGTATTTTCAATGGCTGTAGGCTCCGAAGCAGACGATGAGAAAGTAAATAATGTTAGAACAGCATTATCCTTAAGTCTTTTGCCACCAACTCGTGCTTTTCCACACATACAATCTGCAACATGCTTTTTACAAATTCTTGAATTTCCATTTAGGTACCAATTTTCTCTATACATTTTTTTGTCCATAAGTTTCGTCTGTCCCTATTCCTAAGGAAAGTTTCCGTTAGCACACATTTTTCAGATTTGCTTTTGCACCCGACTCCACAGCAATACCTCATATCTGAAGAAAATGTTTGAAATTGATAAATTTCTTTAAACCTTGTCAGCTTACCTTTAATAAATTATAGTTCTAGTTGTTTCTAAAAATTATGATCAGTTTTTAACTATGTACTGGTATTTTGAACGATTTTTGTTGATTGAATGTCAACTTATTTTATTTGAATAAGTGTGACTTTGACAGTTATGAAATTTAAATATTATTGTCAAAATGACGCAAGACATAAAATGGCGGCACCAATGGGAATCGTGACCATATATGGCCAGAC
This sequence comes from Agriotes lineatus, assembly GCA_940337035.1. NCBI lineage: Eukaryota > Metazoa > Arthropoda > Insecta > Coleoptera > Elateridae > Agriotes > Agriotes lineatus. The sequence continues at coordinate 181,809 of CALNHX010001455.1, forward strand.
TGTTAACGTTAGTGTATATAAAGCGACTGTAAAACTCAATAAGGTCACTAAATACATAAAGGTACCGCCATTCCATTCCAAGATTTTGTTCCCCCAAATTAAAAAGGACAGAACATTGTAAGAAAGTGAGAGTGAGAGTAAGACACTAATAACAGAAACCCCAAATTAAAAGAGACAAAAGATATATGTTTGCGCAGTTGGCGGTACCTTTATGATTTAGTAACCTTAAAACTCAATTACTTATACACTAGGAAAATATAAGTTTGTGTGACTGCTCATGTTTTAGAATAAATTCGTCCTATATAATTCAAATAAATATTGTAGAACAACCTCTTTATCCACTATTTATCGGTATTCATTTTATATTTTTAGGATTCATTCTACTTAGTTCCGAGTACGAGCCCCGTCCCGCTTCAGTTGGCCCACCCGATAAAATTTCAATTATTGGCGTGTATTGAAGATCATTTAAACTAGTAGAGGTATAATTATCCATTTTTATTTTGAAAATAACATTTTGAAAATATATTGCCCAAAAATAACGGAACCAATTACAACATTTGGAACTGATTAGGACTAAAAAAATAAAATAAAACGAAATTTTTGATTTTCAGCTATATGATATTATGATACAAATATGGTACAAATATTCACGGGAAAGACAAAATAAATAGGCGTGATAAATGGACGATAGCAGTTTAGATAAACGTAAAAGGGAGAACAGCGGAAGCGATACAGAAGTGAAAATATTGGGAAGGGCCAAGATAACAGTTAGGTCTCCAGAAGATAAACAACAAAGTACTACGGTAAGGAAAAAAGGAACAACAGACGCAAAAATGGAGGAACAATTCAATACGATGATGGAAAAATGGATGACAAAAATAAAAGAAGAGATTAAAAAGGGCAACGAAGAAACCCAAAATAAAATCACAGCAGAATTCGAGAAAAATAATGCTGAGGTACGCAAGCTAAAAGAGCAACTGGATAAAATACAGGTACAATGGAAAACTGAGAAATTACAACTAGAAACAAGAATTGAGGAACTCGAGTATAAAATAGAAGTACAAGAAAGAGAAAACGGAAGAACAATATTGTCATATCGGGCATTGAAGTAGACACAAGAAACAGAGAAGTAGTGAAGGAAGGAGCCAAGAATTTCCTAAAAGAAAACCTTGGCGTTGAGACGATAATTACGGAAGCTTTTATATTAAACAACAATATGTGCGTAGCAACTTTAAAAAGCTGGGAGGATAAACAGATGGTATTTAAAAATTGCTATAAACTAAAAGATAAAGAAATCTACATAAATAGTGACATGACGGCAACAGAAAGGAGGATCCAAAAGACAATAAGGGAAACAGCAAAACAGGAAATAGGGAAGGGCAATAAAGCCAAGATTGGCCATCAGAAGTTATGGATAAATGGAAAGCTCTATAAATGGGACAGAAAGCAAGGGAGATTGCAAGAATTCGAGACAAAAAACTGATAACAGCTACACAGGACGGACCCAAAAATGGAAACGACACGGAAATGATAAAGAAAAGGAAAATTCGAAATAACAGAAGGTACCAAAAAAATAAAAATGTTAAGTTAGACAGGTTGACAAAGGTAGGAAAGCATAAATTAAAAATAGGTAATAGAAATACGAAAAAAGGAAAGCTTGAGCAAAATAGGAATGGAGAGCAGGAGATTGTCAGCATGGGTACGTGGAACACTAGAAGTTTAACGGGGAAAGAGAGTGAACTAGTTGAGGAATTTAACTCCACAAAACTAAAAGTACTGGGGCTAACCGAAACCAAAACAAAGGGACAAGGGTGCACCAAATTAGATAATGGACATATACTTATTTACAGTGGAGTGACAGAAAGGGAAAGGGCACAAGCTGGAGTGGCATGTCTAGTAAGAGCCGAATGGGAAGATAAAATAGTAAGATGGGAATTCAAATCAGAGAGATTGATGATGGTAGAATTTAAACTGGCAGAGGGCAGGCATTTAAATATGGTTGTGGCCTATGCACCTAGTGATAACGAACCAGAAAGAGTGAAAGATAGGTTCTACGAACAGCTGCAGGAAATCTGGGAATTAACTAAGGGGGAAAGAATTCTGCTAGGAGACTTCAATGCAAGAGTGGGCAGGAACAGCAATAAGCATGGAGGAGTAATAGGGATAGAAGGAGAGGATAAAATAAATAGTAATGGGTTAAAACTACTTGAATTCTGCATCGAAAACAATTTAGTGATTACTAATACTTTATTTAGGCATAAGAATATACACAAATACACACGACGAGAGCCGACCAAGAATGAATTTTCAATAATTGATTATATAATAGTGCCAGAAGATGAAAAGAAATACGTGAGGGACGTTAGAGTGAGAAGAGGACCAGAGATAAATAGCGATCACTACCTACTGATTATGGTGAGAGAACTAAATATTGGGAAAGAGGACTGCAGCGGAAAGAAAGCGGAGGATAAAAGATCGATGGAGAGGATAAAAGTTCACAAACTCAGAGAACAGGAGTATCAACAAAAGTACGAAGAATATGTCAAAAAGGAAGTTGTAAAATTGGCAGAGTCAGATAGGAGGAATGAGAGCCTAGAAGAATTGTGGGACAACTTTAAGAAAATAATAATAACAGGTGCCGAAATAATATGTGGGAAGAGTTCGCAAAAGAAGAACAGCAAACGAACAGCCTGGTGGTCAGAGACAGTAAAAGCAGAAATAAGTAAAAAGAAGCGAATGTGGAAGAAATATCTGAGCACACAATCTACGGAAGATCTCGAAGCATACAAACAACAAAGAAACATAGCGAAAAGGAAAGTAGCAACCGCAAAAATGACTTCTTGGGAGAATTTTGGAAGGAAGCTCGAGGAGAGCTATAGCAGTAACCAAAAGCTGTTTTTCAGAGTTTTAAAGAGCCTAAGGAAGGAGAAAAAGAACCCGCTTGTGCAACTTGAGGATAAACAGGGAAAGATCTTAACGGAAACAAAAGAAATAATGGAACGATGGAGGCAGCATTTTATGGAACTTTTAGAGGGAACTGAACCAGGAAGGGCGGAAGCTAATAAAAATCTAAGCGAAAAAAGAGAAGAAAATAGGACGGAACAAACAGAAGACGCAATAACCAAAACTGAATTACAATCAGCAATTAAAAAAATGAAGCTAGGGAGAGCCTGTGGACATGATAAAATCGCCCCAGAAATGATTAGGAACATAGGTACAGCGGGGGAAGAACTATTACTTAGAATCATAAACAAAGCGTGGACGGAGAAGAAAATTCCTGCTGATTGGGAAGTAGCGGTGATCCTACCCATTTACAAAAAGGGAGATAGTAGGAAGACTGAGAACTATAGAGGAATATCACTACTTAGCGTACCTGGGAAGATTTATGAACGAATCCTGGAGGCTAGATTGAGAAATCAAGTAGAACACCTACTGGAAGAGTCACAGTGCGGGTTTAGGCCGGGTCGTGGTACTAGTGATTTATTTAGTGTGCGTCAGCTATCAGAGAAAACTATAGCGTATGATCAAAAGTGTTACTGCTGTTTCATAGACTTGGTTAAAGCATTTGACCGAATAAAGAGAGAGGAAATATGGAAAGTTCTTGAAAAGCGAAAAGTAGACAACAGTTTAATAGGTAGCATTCAAAGTATGTACAAGAGATGCAGGAATTACATCAGAACGAACAATTATGAGACGAAGGAGTTTGAGACAGGACTGGGTGTACGACAAGGTGGTACACTAAGCCCTCTTCTGTTTATTCTAATATTGGATGATGTTATCAAACAAGTTAAGACAGAAGTGAGAAAATGTCAAATAGGATATTATAAAATGGAACCAATCTTCTTGACAGAATTGGCCTACGCGGATGATATGCTTATAGTAGCCAAAACTGAGGAAGATCTGCAACACAATCTAGGGTTATGGGATAGGGCACTTAAGGACAGAAACATGGAGATCAGTGCATAGAAAACCAAAACTATGTTAATAGCAAGAGAGCAGGAAGAAATAGAAATAGTACTGAGGGAAAGACTATTAGAACAGGTGAGCAGTTTCAAGTATTTAGGGGCAACTATAAGTGCAGATGGAACGATTGAAGGAGAAATTAATAACCGAATAAAGGCTACCAATAGACTGTACTACGCAATGAGCAATGGCTTTATTAACAAAAAAGAAATTTCCAAAGAAACAAAAAAGAGTATCTACAAGACAATATACATACCCACTCTTATATATAGCAGCGAAACATGGGTGATAAATGAAAAACAAAAAAGCCGGCTACAAGCAATGGAAATGAAATTCCTCAGAAGAATCCAAGGAGTGACAAGGGCAGACCGGATAAGAAATGACGTTATAAGGCAAGATTTGGACTTAAAGTCTGTAAAACAAATTACAGAAGAAAACCAACTGAGATGGTTTGGCCACATAATCCGGATGCAAGACCAGAGCTGTGCAAAAAGAATATGGAACGCCAGGGTAGTAGCAAGAAGACCAAGGGGAAGGCCCAGGATCAGCTGGAACAAGGAAATAGAAAAACACATACAAGTAAGAGGATCACACTGGCAAGAGGCCAGTGAAATAGCTAGGGACAGGAAAAAGTGGAGAGCATTTACAAAATCCCAACCCCCACCTCGACACCAGTAATGGTACAAGAGGTCACTGGATTAAGTAAGTAAGATATTATGATATAGGATATTCTACCACTGAGTAACATCACCTGTTTTACAATCGAAACATCTGTCACTGTCATTTCCGTCAAAAAAGCGTTGTTTCCATAGCCACCTTAATCCTCGTCGTTAGCAATAGTTAGGTAATGGAATGCAAGAAAACGATTTTTTTCAATATTTTCGATTTAATACACGCTCCATTGAACCCAAATCTCTTCCATATTCCTCTAAATAGCATATGTTGTCTTAGATGGTACATTGTATCGGCTAGTTTTGCTCCTTGAGCGATAAATTCCAACAACACTGCAAATTCTGTGTGTGGGCCAACTGAAGCGGGACGGGACTCGTACTGCATGCTTATTTGAAATTTAGTATAGTTGATTTTATGCGTTTGGCAGTACTGAAGTGTATTGTTGATGGAACTATAATACAATGTCAAATTCAAGGTTCATAGGTTAGATTTTAAGCCAGTCTGACACAAATTGACACAAAACTTAACCTGCTAAAATTGAATATGACACGACTGATAGTGCCACCAACAATATACTTCAGTACTTCTTGCCAAACGTAGAAAATAAATCGTCGTTGCTATGCTGTAATGGTTGCTATAGTGCAAAATACTCTTTACACAATGACTTTCAATGTAGAAATGTAGGACATTATCGTATAAAAAGCGATAAAAAGTATTGAAGTAAATAAAACAAGCAATTTATCGATGCTTTCAAAGTTAAATGAAAAAATATTACAAACTATCGTAAAAACGAAAGTTATACGAAAATGTTAACTTTAAAATTTGGACAAATGCCAAGTTTGATTTGTAACTAAATTTTCACGCTGTTAAAAAAAGTATTCTCACAGCCTGCTCTCAATCATGTGAAAATCAGACAACTTGGGTGCTCCTTGAGGGTGTTTTTGCTTCCAGGTCGATGTTACTTTTTTTTTGTCAAAACACACTTGCTGCGATGGCATGCGCCACGGCCTCCTGGATTAGTGCGAGACTGACGTCTCTACGCGGCCCGCCGCATTTTTAGTTCAAGGCGTTTTTTCTGGTTTGTAGAGGCGCTACAGTACGTTGCGCTTGCGCCTTTGGTTATTGGTTGTATACGTCCACGGCCTCCTGGATTAAAATTAATCTAGAAAGTCACGCCTACGTTACAGATAATTTATCAAAAACCCAACAGATGGCGCCAAAGTACGTTGGCCTCAGAATCACAAAAATTATGCAAATGTGGCGGGCCGCGTAGAGACGTCAGTCTCGCACTAATCCAGGAGGCCGTGGCATGCGCTCTCGTGATGTCATTCACAGGCGTGGTGCTGAAAGGGGGTCGGGGATTGGCCGAGGAAAATTGGCATGGCTGCCGTTTTGACGAGTGATAAAATATACAAAATGTGATAAAATCTTGGACCGTTTGTGTTAGTTTCGGCAGTGCGTGCAAATATTGACACTTAAGGAGATAGCAGATTCTTGAGAGTACGTATTGATGGTTTGTTTTGCAGTGGCAGAAGTTGCTCGAACGTAGCTCCTTTCACCAACCAGTTATGGATGGTTCAGAGCGAAAATGCCAAAATTCGCAGCTTTTCTTTCCGCTTTTCCGCCTTACCCTTGTCTTCCGAAGTGGCGAGAGAGGCCAGACCGTTACGTCCACCTTCTTACCCAACCCACATTGCATGTACCTGCTCTGTTTGCATAATCCACTTTGTGCTGGTGCCACTGCAAACACATGCTATTTTACCTGTAACGATGTCGAGCGCGTATATGTGAAGATGATGTCATCTTTTCCAGGAAAAAATGTGAAAATTCGACCCAGGAGAGCTCACCCTGCCTGACCAGAGAATCATGTGGGAAGCCGCAATTACTGCGTAGAACCGAACTGTTTAGTTGCGACAATGTCGTTCTTCAATAATATTAAGAAAGTGCTTCATTTTGGAGGCAACGATGCGAAAAAGAAAAAAGTGTTCAACAATGTGCGCATGGAGTGTGATCCCGAGGAGTTCTGGGACCTGCTCGGGGAGCTCGGAGACGGCGCCTATGGCAAGGTGTACAAGGCGCAGCACAAGCACAACGGCCAGCTGGCTGCAGCCAAGATGTGCCGCTTGGATGGGGAGGAGGATCTGTCGGACTTCATGGTGGAGATCGACATTCTATCCGAGTGCAAGCATACCAACGTAGTCGAACTAATCGAGGCCTTCCAGAAGGAGCAGCAGCTGTGGATGCTTATCGAATACTGTGATGGGGGTGCTGTCGACAGCATCATGACGGAGCTCGAGAAACCCCTAAACGAAGCGCAAATTGCGTATGTGTGCCAAAATATGTGTAAGGGACTGGTGTTTTTGCATAAAATGCACATCATTCATCGGGATATCAAGGCCGGGAATGTACTACTCACAATGGCTGGCGGTGTTAAACTCGGTAAGGATGTTAATTTATTCATTTTTACCTTTGGCAGAAGATAAAAAACTACAGAATCCGGGGCCAATTCTCCTCTTTTTACTTGCTTTCCTTATAATTTTGGTTATGGTTACTAGAGAAACATGATTGATAATAATTAATATTAAAAATAGCAGGGGAAGTGGCCCCGGATTCTGCAGTTTTCCCAAAAATAAGTTTGTTTTTTTTCCCAAACAATTGCCCTTGAGTTTATGAATGGGTCTCCTATACCACATAATGTTGTTTCTTGTTTCATATAAGGCAATAAATTTGTTTCACGGAATATTCAATCGGTCAATAGTACCATTAAATCGCGTCAGTATGGGTTCTCTGTGTGATGTTGCTGCTGCTAGCAATTTCGGATAAAAAGTCACATACTTGAATTTGAAAGCACTTGGAAGTGTGAAAATATTTACGAATAACAGATGACTTGCAGTTTGAATTGATGATTAGGTACTCTTTCAATTTAGTTCAGTTTAAAACTCGTGGCGTAAAAGAAAAAAATTGTATTCAGATCTACGCTAATATTTTTAATAGACATTTCGGGTACCCGAGAGTACCTGGGTGCTGTTTTTGGGTATCCGGGTTTGATTTTAGCCCAGGTATGACATCCCTAGTTAAAAGTATAGTAATGCGAACCAAAAATTGGAAAGCTATTTAAAAACAGGTACATCATGGAAAGTGTAAGTCATGTCTAAGTCTGTTTCATACAATCAATAAATCAGTTTCTAATGTACCAGACTTCAAGTAATGACAGTTCATCTGTAAATTGTAAGTGTAACTGTTTTGTGAAGGCATTGTAACATTTTGCGTGATTTAAGAAGGTACTAATTGTTTATCCTCAGTTTTTAAAACCGTATACTAGAAAATATTGAAAAACTTAAATATCTTCCAAAATTCCCAATGAGCTGGGGTCGGTAGCTCAGTGGTAAGCATCCTGACTACTGATCTAAGGGCCTGAGTTCGATTCCCGGTTCCGGTGAGGTTTTCAAAAATAAAAAAATGCAGATGAAAGCCTCTACAGTATGCCATCATTCGGAAGTGATGTAAAGCCGTGGGTCCTATGTTACTACGATGTGTAGCGGCAAAATTCTAAGTGGGACTTTGACCATATGACCAAAGCAGTCGGTCGGTGTCTAAGGTACCTGGTACTCTGCATGCCTAGACCTTGTCCATTAACAAACAAACAAATTCCCAATGAGTATGTCAAATTTGAAGTTTGTTATTGAAGTGTCACTGAATGACAATCTAACAGTAATTTTATGAATTAAATTACGAGCTGACTGTTCTCAATGCTGGCCTGATTTAAATAACTTTCCAATTTCTGGTTGGAATACTATACAACAGTTTATCCTTTTTCAACAAGGCTCAGAGCAGACTGTGACTTCTAATATTTTTTACAGGGTGCTAATCTAACCTTAAAAATATCACTAACATCATATGTTTGAACACTGCAATATTAATTTACGTTACAAGACCGGAAAATGTGTTTTGCAGGTTGAACCAAGTATATTATACCTGCAAAACACTTTCCGGTCATGTATCATACAATTTTTTTGTTACGACATCCGACTGCATACTTTCAAACTTGCAAATTCACTATATAAAACTCAAAAAATGATGACATTGGTATCTATTATTTACTTATCCAAACAATAATACAAACTTGCTTCCATAGTAACGAAGGCATCAGGGATCCGCAATAGCTTTTGCCGATCCCTGATGCCCGTTTTCCAGTCTTGGCCGGCAAAACATTACTTTCTGGCAGAAAAATTCTCCAAAAACTGTGTATTTTGTGGTCAATTGTAAAAGAAATATATTACAAGATTGTGTAAAATATACCTTTAACGTTTTAGCTTTTTCAGCATTTTGAAGGTATAATTTACAAAATCTTGTAACAACTTTCACAATATTCAAACAGCTGTCAAAGTGATGTTGGTGATATTTTTAAGATTAGGTTAATACACTGTAAAAGTGATACTGTAACTGCATTCTGTAAAGTACCTCTGACAGTTCTGTTTCCTCGAAATCGTTCGTTAAATACAGAGCGAGGCAATCGAGGTTATGTGTCTGCGTTTGGTAAGTACCGATGCGAGCATTTCGATGTACACTTGGTTTCATTGAAATTGACTACACCTAAAAAGTCAAGTAGAGGTTTTTTCATTTTTTTTTCCTAGCATAGGGTGTACTTAATATATCTAGTTATTATTAGTTGGCACTTTGAAAAACTATGTAGCTATAAATACAAGTTTACACATTCAAAAATTACATTTTAATGAAACCAAGTTTACCTTGATTTGCTCGATGTATTTTAACCGAGTAAACAGAGGATCAGCGTATGACAAGTAAAAACAATGGCAAATCAATGACAGTGTTATTTAATCTTTGAATATGACTGGTTCTCAACACCGAAAGTAAAAGAAGTTAAAGATTATTCATGAATGAATGACTGAAATGTACGTTTTAATTTCACACTTGCACATTTTGTGACACGTGACAGTTGAGCATTCGGTAAATATTTTCAGATATTCGATTATCGCTAGTTACATAACTAAAACACGATTTACTCTCGCTCCAGTCCTCGAAGTACTTAACGAACATATCTTTTATTGATAAGTAGTCAGATTTATCTACAAGTCGAAGGCACATGCTGAAAATCTTATGAGTCCTTATACAAAAAATTTTCTAACCATTCAAATTTAATGTGAAAAATTTATAGTTTCCCCATGAGTACAAAAATGCCTAGTACTTTCTAAAATGGCATTAAAAAATTATTTACCTAAATATAGTTGCCATTTTAAAGTTGATTTGCATAAAATATGACTTCAAATTCGATTAAAATATTGAAATCTTGTAAATTACATTTTTCAGTTATTAAATTTAAATGTGAAGAGCATCCCTCTTTGATATTCAAGCTGCGATTGCATGGTAGCAGAATAAATTAAATCCCATTTTGGTGGTGGATGTGTAAGTGTGAATCATCTCTTATAAATATTTCCAGCAGTTCAATTTGAATAAGTAACTTAATTAGAGGTCAATTGAGACATGCAGTAAAAAGTAAAAGGATGGGTCAAGCAGTTTATTCGTTTTATTGAAGCAGATTGTGCTTGTAAAACCATCCTCATGCGAATGTAGATTTATGCTGGAAACAGGAAATTTTGGAATCCCACAACTGCGATACTGCATTTGATTGGAATAATTATTAGTGAATTCATGACAAAAGGCATCTAAGCTCGGAATTTTTGTAAATACGAGACATTTGGCTTTCAAATATAATAGTGGAGAATATGAGAATTTAGTTTCTTACGCTTGAGCTCGTCAACTTTTAGTAGGTATCTATAAAGGAGGAACTCAATAAAGCAATGGTATTTCATAAGCTCAAGGCTAAATAAATTTTGCTTATTTAACTAATCAATTAGTAGAATGGAGCTGCTTTATTTAGTTTTTATTGTCACTATTGCTATTTGATTACAATTTCACATTTACTGTTAAACGTGGAGAGATCTCAGATCTTATCCGAAGAAGTATGCAATTAAAAGTATAAAAGTTAGACGTAGAAATTATAAAAAGGAACAGTTAAAAATTAATGAAAATTGTAGGTCAGCAGACGATTTAGGAAATTACATTAAAATCAATTTAACGGTGTCAGTTAACTTGTGCTCAGTTATTTCTTAGACGTAAGTGGGTTATTTTACATAATATAGAAGCGAGCTCTTACCTAATATTCAAATATTATGTAAAATATGTATGTTTACTACATAAATATTAAATGAGGTTGTTTATCTAAAATATCTCATAGTTTATATTTGTTCTTCACAAGTTATGAGCTATTTGTGTGGCACCTATTTTTAAAGGGTTTACCTAGACAACAAATCTGAATTTTTAATAGCAAATTTAGCAACTGAGAGGCGTTTATTAAAAAAATATGATTTGTTGTATTGCTGAAAAATAAAAAGCAATTTTTGACTGCACTTCTTTCAGACACAAAATTTACTTTGTATTTTTTACTTCGAAATGACAGTTGTGAACTGTCCTGCTAATGATACATCTAATAGCAGATAGTGGTTTATCTATAGGTAACAGTAAAACTGTATGCTTTTTTAGAAGAAGCAATGTCATTTTGTAGGGATAGGTTTTGGATTGTCCGTAATTATGTGTACGTGTATGTCAACGTACAAATTAGTAAAAATATTCGGATTACCGATGCAAATTTTTCAAGATTTTCTATTGACAAAATTAACATTCTATTGAAACCAAACGGGGAATTTTACTATAACTAAAAGAAATTATTAAGTTGTAATTTTTTATTGCTTTACTTTTTGTGGTTTGTTATACCGGGTGGTTGGTCATACCTCTGAACATAGGCAATTTACATGGCTTATCACGTTTATGCATGTTCCTGCTCACCAATTTTATGGAAAACAGTGGTAGTGGTACTAAATTAAAGAGAATAATTTTCTGCGTCGTTTAGTATTAAAAACTTATTGGATAATGTTAATTGTGAGTAAAAATATTAATTTTAAAATTTAGATATTCCCAAATATGGGTGGCCGCGCTTGTTAAAAAACAAAAGCTGTCTGTTAACAACTCAGATAATTGTGTCGCTTAAAATGGATGCAATTTATAGTCCAGTTACTATGTACAAAAATAAGGCTTTTGCTTGAAAGTGAACCGAAATTTGAAATTCCTTTTTTGGGGTGTTTGAGGGGGGGGGTCCAGCAATGCTTAACTTCAAGTTGTCGACCAAGATTTCCTATGTGCTATTTCCCCCATCTTGAAAAAAAATGCGTTTGATTTTTTTGTGATAACTCAGTTTCTGTTAGCGGTATGTAAAAATAAAGTGGACTTTTTATTTAGAGTTTTTTGTGTTCTACAATTTATGTTCAATTACTTTTCCACGTACGAGCGATATTAATCGAGATATCGAACGCGAAAGAAAAGCATGAACGGGTCGAGATTTTTTTTGCGCTTCTTTGCTTGTATTTCGGTTCTCGACTTATTTAGCGAAAAAGTAGTTATAATAAAACTTGTAGAGCTTGAAAATACCTATAGTTTGATCTATTATAAATTAAAATGCAACTAAGTCATCAAGTCAGCGCGTAATTTTGATTTCGTGTATCGTACTATTACATAAATTACATAATAAACTTCATTACATTATTAGAACCATTATATTTCATAGAACATCTTAATGGACAACTTGAAATTCAACTTTTCTGGACCCCCAACATTCCAAATAAGGAGTTTAAACTTTTGGTTCTTAAGAATTTGTTGTTTCGGTATACGAGAGTTATCCATCCTATAGAGATGTTCGTGTGAATTGGTTCTGTATTGTTTTTTTTTAAATTTAGATTAGAGATAGCTAATTTTTGTCTAATTTCCTCATTGTGTTTATGGCCCAATGTTCTTCTTACTGGGCTTTTAGTCATCGTTCAATTTTCACATTTGTTTAGCAGTACGGAAACAGCCATAACCTTATAAAACTTAAGGCTTGTTTCTCTCCTTGTTTTTTTATTGTTTCACACATGTAGTTGTATTTCGCTATTTTGCTGTTGATGTCTCTTTGTTCTCCATATCTAATTTTGTATCCTAGATAACCCAAGCAATTGATTCGTGCGATTGGCGTATCATCAATAAATAATTTCGCTCAAAAGTGAGCTTGGCCTTTAAAAGCTATCTCCTTAATCTTTGGAGTAGAGATTTCTAAATTATATATTTTTGATGTTTTGTATAGTTTATGAGAAGAATGAACGCCTTCGAAAAGTTTTGCTGGCGTAGAATGTTACGGATCGCATAGACTGCGCATAGAACCAAGCGTAGGTTTAAGAGGAAACAAAGCCAAACAAACACCTCTCAAACATCGCTTGCATAAAGATACTTCAATTGTTGGGCCATATTGCCAATAGAACTGACAATCTAGAGAAAACTATTGTTCAAGGAAAAACCACATGGCAAAAGACGAAGAGGCAGATCGTCTAAACCTAAACGATGGCTTGATATCATGCGGCGGTACAAACGAACCACCTTCAGTTTGCATGGGTTTAAATGCTGAATGCCTAATGGACCACAACACATCAATCATTATGTTTTTCTTCAAACGGCAGTAAAATGTGTCATTATACTGCTGGATTGATGATGCTAAACTGTCACTTTATTGCCATGCGGCAGATACTATTATCTGCCGCTGACGAGCGGCAGATAAAGTTATTATCTGTCCCTGACGACTTTATCTGCCTCTGACGACTTTATCTGCCGCTCATCAGCGGTGGATATAGTAATTATCTTCGGATTTTGTTATAAACGTTTGAAGAAAAAATTCTATATGTTATTCGGAGCAAAAGTATCTTTATGTGGCTCGGCTGTACTTATCTGCATCGCAAGCTTGACAGATAAAGCGTCCAGCCACACCACATAAAATATAACTTTTGCTCCTAATAACATAATCTACTATTATGTATTGCTCAATTATCATTCCGAATATATAGTTAAAGTAATTAGACATTTTTTAGTAATATGCAATCATATAATGTTATGTACTGCATACTTAATGTAGTATATTTATTCTAATGTAATAACATTTTTATATTGCAGAAAACATAAAATAACATGTTATATCCTACAAAAGTCACATATGAATTTGCGGCTCGTGTTGTAAGTGTAGTAGTACTTTGAACAATGTTTAATAATAAAAACTCTTTTAAGAACCAAAAGTTTAAACTCCTTATTTGGGATGTTGGAGGTCCAGGAAAGTAGAATTTCAAGTTGTCCACTAAGATTTTCTATGAAATATAATGGTTCTAATAATGTAATGAAGTTTATTATGTAATTTTTGTAATAGTACTATACGCGACTTTGGTCTGCTCTACAAGTCGTAATTGTGGTCACATTTTAATTTATAATAAGTCAAACTGCAGAAATTTTCAAGCTCTACAAGTTTTATAACCACTACTTTTTCGCTAAATAAGTCTCAACCTGTTAAGCTTTCCTTTCGCATTCAATATTTTGACTAATATCGCTCGTTTGTGGAAAAGTAATTGAACATAAATTGTAGACCACAAAAAATTCTAACTAAAAGTTCCACTTCATTTTCACGTACCGTTAATGGGAACCAAGTTATCGCAAAAAAATCAAACGCATCTTTTTTTTAAGATGGCGGAAATAGCACATAGGAAATCTTGGTCTACAACTTGAAGTTAAGCTTTGCTGGACCCCCCCAACACCCCAAAAAAGGAATTTCAAATTTCAGTTCACTTTCAAGCAAAAATGACATAGTGACTGGACTATTACTCTAACGAGGAAAGGCTGTTCATTATTTAAACTTTTTATGCTTCTTAAGTATTTTTAATACTGATCCATAATAATTAACATTGCACTCATGAGCTACTGATCTTGCACTTAGGTTTGGATTTAGTTATATTAATGCCAGAACCCTTTTCTCTAAATCAGTGGTTCCCAAACATTTTTGGGCCAAAGACCCCTTTCCCAAAAATAGTTGATACCATAGACCCCCCACTATAACTCATTCTTTTACTTGCTTATAGCATGTTTGACAATCACTGGTTTTCCATAATTTGTTAAGATCTGATTTTTTGGAGTCGATGCTATTTGTAAACGAGGGTAAATTAAATGACATTTTTCTAATCGCATTTAACAAAGCAAGTTAGGGCGTGCAAAAAAGTTGTTTCAACATGCATTCGTCCTGTACATGTCCAAACTCGTGTACCATCAGTGTGTTGAGACGAACCTAGCTAGTTACAATTTAATCTACTTAAAATTAATTTTGTGAAGTGTTAATTAGTACTTATATACTTTACCATTAAGTTAACATACGATAAGTTGATATTGAAAGATTTAAGTAACGGCCTGTTTGGGGGTCGATTTTCAAATGCCGTCGCCCCCCATTTTATACACTGAATTTATCGACCCCTGAGGATCGATATCGACCCCAAGGGGTCGATATCGACCACTTTGGGAATCACTGCTCTAAATCATCATTTTGACTTTCTCGATTACCTACAATATTATACATTTAAATAGTATCAATGAACACATACACTGTATGAACTTAATTATTTACCTTTGCTTTCTTTCGCTGCTGCACTTCCCGTCATTTCGAATCTCTGCACATAAGTTTGTATTGTCGCAAATTGTTGTCAACAGACAGCTTTTGTTTTTTAACAAGCGCGGCCACTCATATTTGGAAAGCGCGGCCGTCCATATTTGCGAATATCTAAATTTTAAAATTAATATTTTTATGCACAATTAACATTATCCAATAAGTTTTTAACACTAAACGACGGGGTAAATGATTCTCTTTAATTTAGTACCACTACCATTGTTTTCCATAAAAATGGTGAGCAGGAATATGCATAACCGTGATAAGCCATGTAAATTGCCTATGTTCAGAGGTATGACCAACCACCCGGTAGAGGTGGTGTTTTGGCATTTTTTAATGAACTAGAGTGTCATGTAATCATATATTTTCCTCTGTCTACTTGAAACACAAATTAAAACTCTTATCAGCAGTCTTTATGCTCAGTTAGTATTTAAATCTTTATCTTTATTGTCATCATCATGGTGTTTGTCATTGCCTTGTATATCATCAAGTGGGAATAAAAATTGATTATTCTCGATCTAGTAATTTATTTCTGCATTTGTGAGATCTTGCTTAGCAGGATCATTGAGTATATTTGAAACATCAGTTAACTTTTCTGATAAGGAAGTAATTTTTTGTCGCACTCACATCTTCAGTTTCATATTCAAACTACAAGTTGGCATTTTTCAGATTAATGCTCTAATAAATTAGCACCGTTTTCTTCTTCATTAGAATAATATGCACTCGGAGACATGTTCATTAAAATAGTTAATCAATCTAATGACATTTTGATCCATTGGTTGCAATACTGTGGTATAGTGTGGAGGAAGAAAGAAAGTGGTGAATTGGCATTTTTTCACTGGTCAGCTATAGGGTTGTAAAAAAACAGTCAGCTATAGACCATTTCCATTGGTCAAAATCAAAATAGGCACTCCCATTTTGCTGTATGATCATGACCTCCACGACTTTTTCGGACTTCCTTGATTAAACTGTCATTTTATAATTAAAAAAAAACACTTGCAAAGCAGCTTTTCGACCAAATTTTGAATTAAAAGGATCACTATGCAAAAAAAATGGCTACAAGTATGAAAGCAACTATTTTTTACTCATTTTCATGATTAACGAGGGTGAAGTTTGAGTTTATCATGCAAACTGGAAATTTGTGAAAAATGTTTAACTTTCATAACTAACTTGTACAATATACTATTTTTTTCAAAGTTTTTCAAATGCAAAACAAGTTTTAAAAATACCCAATCATTGTTTTTTTTCACCATTTGAATATATGTACGTACGTAATTTGCCTCCATCAGAATAATCTCGATTTTAAAGATTTGAACCCCAAAAATCTTAATATGCAAAATATTTAAAAGTTCTGAAGTTTACAGTAATTACGGAAAATTAAAACAAAATATTTGCAAATAACAAATATGTTTTAAAATTGATTAAGTAATTCAAATAACAATATTGTTTAATGAGTATTGTCAACCTTACAACAGTCGTGCTCAATTGTAACGGTGTACTTTGCTTCAATATGCCTTTCAAGCATTTTAAATTATTTGTCTTCTCAAAGAACGGACAAGTGACACCAGTGCCTCCTGACGGGCGGGCCAATCCCTAACAATTATTTGACAGAAGCATTCGGGAAATGTTTCTATTAGGTTTTTTGTGCCTTTGGAAACGTGTCTCCTCACTAAATTGGCACAATTTGGAACACAATACTTCTGGCACACAAGAACACTGTTAGTTTGAAAGATGTGTACTTTTCAATAAGCGGAAAGGGAAGGTTGGTAGAACTGAGTATGGGAATTGCTCAGTTCTACCAACCTTGCTGAGTGGCAATACTAGCGCCCACCGATGGGTGGACCAGTTTCTAGCAATTATTAGACAGGTGCATTTTAATAAACTTCTCTATTAGTGGGTTCTTTGTGGAACATATGAAAAATGCTGTTAAAAGTTTTTCATAAACTATCTAACTTTGCATTAGGCATTACATAAACTGCCTAGCCATTATATAAAATGTCTGTTTTTAGAAGTTGCCTGCAACATATATAAATTATACTTTAAAATATGGCCACAACTTAATACCAAGATATTGACATTAGTTTGGTTAGAAATTAATCTGTCAAATTGTCAGATGGTTTTGACTTGTCAGTTATATGTTAGGATGATGTTATGAAAAACAGGATAATATTTTGGCAACACCAAATATTGTATAATTAATTCAATATCATACAAAATGTGTATTTGTAATATACAGGGTGTCCCGGGACGGATCTACCAAACTATAGGAATATGTTCCTTGTGCAATTTTAAGCAGAAAAAGTTATATCAACATTGAGTCCAATTACAAAACATAATCGAGTTGTGGCTTGTTGGAAAAGAAATACAAGAAACAACAGAATCATAAATAACACTTTTTATTTTAAATAATTGAAAGTTTACCCGGGAGGAATATTCCAAACTATAAGAATAGGTTTCTTAAGTACTTGAATAATTATTGTTGCTTATTCAGTTATTACATCTGTGGTACATCTATGGTATTTATGAAATTTCTTGTATTTTTCTTTAACAAGCCATAACTTGGTTATGTTTTAATTGAACCTATAATCCATTCACCACACACTGTTAAGTTTAGGGATGTGCGGTACGATCCGATATTTTGAAGTACTGGTACTTTGTCTTCCGATACTCGATATTTCAGTAAGCGATACAATATGATACGATTTATTTTTAGTCAGTATCGTTAGAACCGATCCAAGGTTTTTGCCACCTGCGTTCCAATAACTCATCTTTTGACCATTCATTTTTTTAATTTTCAACATATAAATTAATGAAACAATCTCAATGCAGTTGTTTGATATTTATATTTCATGTTTTATGAAAGTAAGGCGAGATGATCGAACATTGATAACTTTCAATAAGTAATTTTCAGCTTCTGCATACTCGAGATTAAAAATCAAAACATTCTTGTTTAACATGTGTACGTACTACACTTCGCATTTCGTCTGGTACAGCAAAATCGTAATTGATAAATGCTAAGGAGAATGACTAATTCTGGCGGACTGGAGCTCATGTATCCCAACAAATTTTATGATAATGATTAAATATCCAATAATAACTTCATTATTCAGCTTAAATATTTATAACATGCTACTTTACACAAGTGTGAATTTGTTTTAGCTATTATTTTCATGTTACTTGTTAAGTTTTTAAGCATTTATAAAGGTTAATATACTATTTAATAAATGCATTTCTAATACTGATTTTCTAATTATTTTTTGTTGATTACTCGATTGTTCTATTTGCTGTACTAGGACTTCGAGGTTTGTATAAATAAACCTAGAAAATATCCTGGGTCTAATGTGTACCGGTATTTCATATACCGGTACTTTTGTATACGATACTGCCTCGAACTGATACTTTTAAATCGATACGATCGATTGTACCGGTACTTTTCGGTGTATCGAACATCCCTAGTTAATAATGGTAGGTTCTTCCAGGTTATGCCGTCGTCGTCAATTTGAACTTGACGTTTCGCTGCTTATGCTGTCAGCTTCTTCAGAAGTTTTTCTAAAGACTGATGTTGGTGTCTTTTGCTCCTGATTATATACCAAGGAGTCATTACGGTTGGCTGCTCATGTAGATCTTGTACGTTATTGGGATTTGTCGTTTTTCCGCTTGGTTGCTCATGTGAAACTTTGTTTATGGATGGATTGGTTTTGCAGGGGTACTTTCCATGTGTTACTAAGGCGGTAGCCGTCTTCTCTTACCGTGTAGATGTGCACAAAAGTCCTAAATTGAAAGTAAATTGATAATTTTTAGAGAAAAACCATCATATTGTAGCTCTCAAGTGGTTGCAGCCGGTTATGCAGTAGCAGTAAACCAGGTATATTCTCGCAGTCAGCCTACGGCGTTGTACTGATTTTTGCAATGGACTACTGTAACTACTAAATGTTTATTTGAAATCAACGGTCAGCTGATTCGTGAGACAAACGTCAAAATACATGTAAAATGACAGTTAAAGAAAATCGGTATTGCTCAGATACGCATTGTGCGGGATGGTCCCGCAATATTAGTACTGGTCGCTCATCTAATAATGCATTGAAATTGTCCCGCAAAATGTCAAATGTGTCCCGCTAGTATTAATTATTATTAACCATGTTTCTCTAGTAACCATAACCAAAATTATAAGGGAAGCAAGTCAAAGGAGGGGAATTGGCCGTGGTTTATGGTGAAATTTGTGCAAAAAGAATGACGCCTTTTGAAATACACTGGTGTTTACATAGGGTGTCTGCCTCTTCATACAGTACGGACAAAAAATGGTCAGTTTAGATTTGGAAGAGAATCTTCTAAAGATGCACCTCAATGTGGTGGTGCAATATTAGAGTCGACTGACTAAAATTCCTGCTGGCAAGAAGTTGCTGCACTTTGGCATCATTTCGAAAATTATATTGCTGTTCAGGGTGATTACCTTGAAAAATAAATGTTGATTCAAGTGTCTTGTTCGTTTCTTTATATGTTAGGCTGCGAAAACATTGATTATCCCTTGTAAATCATATTTCGAATAGCAGTTTCGGTGAAGTTACCAACTCAAGTAATAGGCTTAGAATGTTGCCGTTTCTTGGGTGGAGAAGTTAAAATTTAATTTTATTGACGGATATAGAGCTTACTCCATACTGATAATTAATGCTGCCACAACCCGCTAAAGTAAAATTTTATAAATTTGATTTACCTAAGTAGAAAGACTAAATTATCTTCCTGGCGGCATGTTCAACCGCATAAAAGGGCCCCCATTATCACATTTTTGTAACAAATACGTTATTAATGAAGCAGAAAGTTTCTTTTCACGACTTTTCAAATGTTTATTCAGCATCTCCCAAAAATAACGTGAACGGTCACTTTTGGCACCAAATAACATTTAAATAAAAATTGACGATATGCAACTGCGCTCAGAGCAGCCAACTGAATATGTCAATTGTATATGTTTTGCCGTATGCAAAAATTTAGTTTTCTATTATTATGGTGACACCGATAAAGATGCTATAGTTTTGTGCAATGGAAGTAGAAGAACTATATAGTTCTATTTTCTGTTCTGCTTAAATATGGCAACTTTGTATTTGAAGGTGTTGTGTCATGTTCAAGCTAAATGCATTTGGTAATTCATAACATCAAATGTAAATCTCGTTTAAACACAACAAAGTAATTTTACACAGCTACATTGGGGAAACTGTCATGTCAACCTTTATGCAAAAAAGATGTGAACAGAGCATATTCCTAAAGTTTGGCAGATTTCTTCCGAAACACCCTATATAGTAGTAACTTTCCCAGAACCTTGATCGGTGTGAAAAATTTTTTTTAGGAAAAATTATGGTGGGTATAGATTTTATTTTGCATAATGTGATTCATGTACAAATTGAACTTTCTATGAGATCATTGAAAGAATTGTGTTCAGCGACGCAGTTTAAAAAATTTACTCATAAGAAAGCCAAATTTTAAAATATATAAATTTGAACATACAATGTATAAAGTACGTTTTTTTTCTATAAAAATTTTGAAGGGCAAAGAATTTAGGGTTTATGTTGGCATTTCTTGGATTCCTTTAAAAGATATATGTTGGTAGAATTTGTTTTAGTAACTTAAAGAACTAAAAATTGGTGGGAAATTTAAAATATGGCATTAAAGGAGTTTTGTTTTTTAGTTAATCTTTCGTAAACTTCTTCTGGCATGTTAGGCTGCAAATCCAACAGTTTCTCTGCACACTTCAAAATTGCTTTTTTTACATTTAATTTTAAAAGATTCCGTTTGTACGTGTATTCATTTTCAAAAAAGAAAAGCTGAAAATTTAATTATAAATGTCAAAATGACACAAATCGTGTACAGAAAAACCTGGGGAAAATTAAATTTTCTAATAATTTAAAAAAAGTAGTTTTGTCAATTTTATCTTTACCTTGAACATTTTTATAGGGAAAAAACGTACTTTACTAAAAAAGTCTTAATTTGATTTAGATACAAATTGATTAGGGTAATGGTTTGTGCTTATAACAAGGTCAGAAAAACAATAATCGGTACAGGGCGTACCTTCCGATACCTATCCAACATGACATATTTTTTAAACTCATCAAACATGCTGCACTTTTTGAGAATTCTCAAACATGGTATTTAAAAAACTATGCAATTTTAGCTTGTCTGCAATTTTTTCCAGATTTTCCTGTCCACCTGATTTTGCTTTTTTTTTATCAACAGTCTTTTTTATAAAGTTCGGCTCTTACTTCATACTACCTAGATTTAGATTGCCTGGGGTTGTTATTCTTATTGATGTTCATTCTCTAATTCAATTTAGAATGTTGACTTATGATTAGTTTTCCCCTTTCATTTCAATTCTTCTCTTGTTTCTTCATTTTTATCCACTGTCATGAAGTAATGGTAATTTAAGTTATTACAACTTGAAAAGTAATTTCCAACGTGTAAGATGTTCATATTTTATACACGTTGGTAAGTTATACTACTATACTATTACTTTCGCTGTTCTTATTATTTTTCGTTTTACTCGTTTGTGTTTGCAATCCTATAATGGGGACTACTGCTTTTGTATTTGCTGAAATTAGTAAGTCTAGATCAGGGATGTCGGCGAGTACCCGGGCTGACCCGGGTAATAGTCAACCCGGGTATATTATCAGGACTCGGGTACCCGACTAGTAAATTATTTAATGTCCAGAAAGTCGGCCTTTTTCGGAGAAGATGATAAAAACTTAAAAACAATAGTAATAAGCTCTAGAAAAACATAACCATGCAGTAATAACAAGAATCAACCCATCATATTCCACATAATGTTGATTCTTGTTTCATATAAGGCAATAAATCCGTCAATAGTACCATTAATTCGGGTCAGTATGGGCTAAAGTAACATAAACATCCTTGGTGTGATGCTGCTACCAATTTTGGATAAAAAGTCACCGGCAGACCTCACCGTTCATGGGGGTTACGTTCCAGAAGAATGCCGTGAAGCACAAAACCGTGATGTGCAAGTCAGAGCCAGTAGATATAGAGAGTACCGCCACGTCCGCCATGTTTATTCCTCTGACATATGCGTCACTTTGAGGTTTGTAACACAATTCCGTCAATGTGACGTTTGTTGGCAATCCAAAACTTTACTTAAAATTGGCAAGACTGTAAGTCTATTCCAAATTCGAGGTTAGCAGGTTAGTTTTTGCGTCAGTTTTGACACAAACTGGAGCAAAACATAACCTGCTAACCTCGAATTTGACATAGACTTACAGTCTTGCCAATTTCAAGTAAAATTTTAGACATATCTCAATCAGTTATTGCTGGTGGGAACAAAAATGGCGGCGATAACGGCATTTTCAAGGATCAAAGAATGGCGGTACTCTCTATATCTACTGGCTCTGGTGCAAGTAAACACATAAATGATAAAAACGGGGTTAGGTTCTATAAACTAGATTTATTTATACTATGCAACTTCAAAAAATTCATGAATGTGCATATACAAACTCTGCCACTTGAATCTAGAGCTCGAATGTCCATTTGTTTATTCAAGTTATAATTTTATAATTTATTTCAGGTCCGATTTGTTAATAAGAGATTCAAAGCAATAGGCTCGCCAAGTTTGCTTACAAGTTCGTGATAAATAATGTTATTTAGGTGTTCATGACATAAACCGCATACGTCTGCTTTATTTACTTAGTGTGTGAAAGTTGAAACAGTTAGCAATTCCATCCGCGAACGGCAAAGCAATCCGTGAATGGCAAAGAAAAGGGAGCACAAAAGTGCCCCGCATAAAATCAAATCAGCGAAACGCAAATCCGCAAACGGCAGGGTCTGCCTGTATTTGGATTTGAAAGCACTTGGAAGTGTGAACATATTTACGAATAACAGACAACTTGCAGTTTGAATTGGCGAGTAGGCAGTGTTGCCACGTCTACTGATTTTTCGGTAGATCTCATTTTGGCAATGTTCTACCGATATACTAATTCCACATATGATTCTACCGAAGATTGGCCTACAATACAGATATTTTTGTCAATATGCCGAGTTTTAGATTTTACTTATAAGATAATTAATAGGATTCTAATTTTTGGATTTTTTTTATGTAAGTACGACAGTTATCAAAGTTTTTCACCTGTAGCGCTCTCTCTTTATCTATGGTAGAAGTATAAAATATCAAATAGTTTTGTGGGGACCTCAATTAGTTAGTAACGGAATTTTAAGTTTAGGGTTGGTAGTTCCCCAAAAAAAAACAGCGCCGGGGATTCACGGCAAAGGGATTTTTTTTTAAATTTGTAAACGTAGCTCAGTAAAAGAATTAATAACAGGTAGCAACGAAAATGACTGTTTCGAATTTTTACTTGCAAAAACATGTATAAATAGGATTATATTTTATATTTGAGAACCTAAAAAAAATATTCTACGTTATACCTAATGGAAGGTATTCATTTCGTAGTGTTTTTTTGTTTTTTATTATCAAAACAATAATCATGTGTTTTTATGTTCCTTTTTACTTGTTCTTAATACAATTTTTTTAAATTATTGATTTGAATCTACTGAATTTCTCCCTAATCTACCGAAAAGTCTCAAACTCATCTACCGATTAAACATCCATCCGACCTGGCAACACTGCGAGTAGGTACTATTTCAATTTAGTTCAGTTTAAAACTCGCGGTGTTAAAATGCTTAGAGCATAGAGAGCTTGAACATTGTATGAAACTACAAAAATACAAACAAATAAGAAAACAATGTCATAAAACCTGTATAGAAATATTTTCATGCGCCAAAAAATAAGGCAAAGTGTAAAATCTTCTTGTACCCGAGAGTACCCGGGTGCTGTTTTCGGATATCCAGGTTTGATTTTAGACTGGGTACGACATCCCTAGTCTAGATGCTGCTACCAATTCTCTCAAAACTCTTCTCTTGTTTGCAGCAGAGTCCCAAGGCTATTGAAATTATATGAAGAGCGTATATAAATCTCTCTTGTTTTCAATAATATATTCTAAAAGATGAACAGAGATTGTGAATTGATCACTCGAAATGTAAATGTCTTAATTAGAATGCTCGAAAAGATTTTATTCGTTATATTTAGTAGTAAATTCTCGATGTTGTCTTATCTATGCAGTGAACTAATTACCTTCTTGTTTCATTCGTTTGAAATTTTTTGTATTTTCTGTATCTATAATGAAACGATTATATTAACGAGTTTTAGTAAACGCACACCTCAATAATTATACATATGTATAATATAATTTTCCTTTCTGTGTGTCTGTGGCACAAAATAAAATCTTACGTTCCGGCTTCACAGATGTTTATATTTGTTTAGGTTTTGTTTTTCTTATCTTAGCGCTCGGATCGGAGCTTGACCTTTCGCGTATCCTATTTCACGTGCGCGTAGCGCGCAGTTTGCTTGTAAAAATTTATTTTTTAAATTTTATGAATTTCTATTTCACAGCTGACTTTGGTGTTTCTGCCAAAAACAAATCTACCCTACAGAAGCACGACACGTTCATTGGTACTCCCTATTGGATGGCGCCTGAGGTAGTCCTGTGCGAGACATTCCGCGATAACCCCTATGACTTAAAGGTGGACATTTGGTCAATGGGAATAACCCTGATAGAGTTTGCCCAGATGGAGCCCCCCAACCATGAAATGTCTCCCATGCGAGTTCTGCTGAAGATTCAGAAATCCGATCCCCCCAAGCTGGAGCAGCCGTCCAAGTGGTCCAAGGAGTTCAACGACTTTATTGCCAAGTCGCTCATAAAGGACCCTCAGAAGCGGCCGAACTGCGAGGACCTGCTCAGGCATCCCTTCATCAACTGCACGTTGGACTCGAAGCCCATCAGGGACCTGCTGCTCGAATACAAAGCGGAGGTCGTCGAGGAGGAGCTCACCGACGATGACCCAGAGGTGAGTTCAACCGTTTGAAGTTGTGCACCTGATCTTCTTAACGCTTCTGTAAATGCTTTTTCATGCATAGCGTGGTAGGAAACACCGCAAACATAAAGATCTTTATCAGAGAATTGGTAAGTTGGGTTTGGTAATGTTGATTTTTGTGGGAGTTGTTTATATTAACACCATCGGTGCCGTATATTATATTATAAAACACTCCCCCAGTCACTGATATTTGTAAGAGTTGTACTTAAAGAAACCACTAAATGTGTTTATCCACATTATATTAGTCTGTGGTGTAAGTAATTATATGTTATCACGACCCGTTTGTTATGCATGCGGCTCCCCGGGCCCCCCTCAGCCTCGCATGCCAAAACAGGTGAGACTTCTAAGCTTTCGCTTACTACTACTTCTATACGTTTCTCTTCGTCACATGTCAAAACGACCGATACTTGCTTGAGTGTGAGAATGATTTTGCTTTTAGGACAATCGAACGTCACAGGTTCAGCTGGACATCGAAGATGACTCCACCTCTGTTCGCAGCACTGAAGTCGATAACAAACGTAAGTACTGTTTTGTTGGGATTGCAACTTTGAACATATGCCCCTTTACTGCAGCCAGCGAAGTGGAATCTGGCAAGCGCGAAATTGAGGCTGAAGATACCGACCGCAAGAAGCTCAAGAAGGAGGACTCCTCTGAATCGGCTTCTTCTGTTATTTACAGCCCCTTGCCAGATGGGGATAAAAAATCAGTAAGTGGCTTTGTGAGTGTTGTGTTTTGTGGTGACGTGATTTGGTAGCTTCTTGGTAAGTACTTACGGAGTCATTCTAGGTTTTTAATCGTGTCAGTTAGGTTGAAATGTCGATTAGTCTTGGATGGCAATAGGGTTGTTCGTATTCTAAATTGATTTTTTTCTTTGGAAATTTACCAACCAGCTTTTGTGGTTTCCAGTGGTAGAAGACATTTTTTACATGAATAGCAGATGTAACTTGATCATAGAAGCGTATTAAAACTGAATTGAATTGTACTGATGTAGTGAAATTAGATATAACCTTCAACGAGTTTATTGAGTGTAATAATCGTGAAACTTGAAAAAGGTGTGATTACTTATGAATTGGAAGAAAATTTAAATTCAGATGCTGCTAAGTGAGCAGCTTCCTAGGCTACAGTTTACCATTTTTAATTTGAAAGAAAGGGCTGCTGTTCAAGATCTAATTGAAAAGAACTATAGATTATAGAGCAATAACTTAAAATGTTATCTTTGACTATTCATTCTTGATCATCTTGATTGTGAGGCAACAAAGCAGAAGGGAAAATAAATAAAGCCAAGTCTTTGTGTACAACGGAGAGGAAGAGCAGGCAAGAAATTATGCTGGTTTTTTTACAGCAAAGAAAATGAAAGAGACTAAACTAATAATGAGAGTATAGCAAAGGAAAATTTAAGGTAACGCTAATCAGCATACGTGCTCCATTTTGTTTCTTGCAAAATCAGTTATTAATGATTAAACTCACAAGTTTTTTTTTAAATTTTAGGTACCTATTGACAATTGAAATTATTTTTGTTCATGGCTTTGACTCATTTTATTTAATTGAAATTACTTTCTGTGTTGCCCCGTATTACAAAATGCGACTCAACATTTTCATAAGCCTATCTAGTTTTTTCTAACATAACATTCCTGTAAACTACTTGAATTATTTTCTTAATATTCGCAACCTAAAAATAGTGGCAGCTTTAAAAATGCAATTTTATATCACTAAAATGTCTATGTGGGTTAAAGATTGACGTCATAGTGATAGCTGAAATAATTGTGGTTTTTATTATCTTACACCATTTAAGAAATTTTCCTTTTGCAAGACGCATTGCTGTGTAAAGTGTAATAGGTAAACTGGTAAATTTAATAAACTATTACAAATTTTGGTCAAAAAATCATACATGTTTCTGGCACATAACCATCTGAGCGGTATGGCAATTATATTTGGGATAGTTGGTGTTTATAAGAAGTAGTAAACAAAAATTGAAGCGTGCCGCATACCAGTTTGGTTAGTATGGCAGTATCAGTATGGCACATCATTTCTATCTGGGGTTTACGAACCTTGTTCTTCGATTACAACAAAAATCAGCCTTGCCGCTTAAAAAAATTTTTTTTATTAACAATTTTCAAAAGCCGCCGTTAATATTTGTAACCGCAGTTTGGCTGTCATACTTGTATTTTTGACACTTGGCAGTATAAAAAGGTTTACTACCTACCGAGCTTGTCGCTATGACTAATAATTCACGTGTTATGGGCTCTTGGTCTATAAGACTGTAGGTCCAATTTTTTTTAAATATTTGGCATTGGATTATGCAACTTTGTCCTAATTTTACCTATAGTCTATTCAGTAAACATAAAAACACAAAGTGGCCTTTGATTTCTAAAATTTTATGAGTGTACTTCCAAAATTCATCGTTGTCTAGGAATGTACTTCCAAAATGTTACTAAGAAAAATAGGTTAACCCAGCAGTGGTCGTGCCCAATTTCATGACACGGCTGGTCACGCCAAGTCTCTTAACCCGTTAGGGTAAAAAATACCCCAACGCTGAAAAAACTTAATAAAATCTAAAATCTTTTTTGCACACGCTTCCGCTCCTAGGTACCTCTCGAGTAGACTCTCCAAAGTACAAATGCATCGTATTTATGCTTTTGATATCAGTTACAATCTAGCTGTAACGGAATAATTTATGGGGTAAATTTTACCCACTGGCACATCCTTACGTAACAGTATTTTAGTTGGTTTGGTGAAGTTAAATGTAACTTTAATAGCCGTGAAAAATGAATAATTAGAAATAATAATGAAATCACGTCTTTTTACTTTGAAATGGGCATTTAAACAACCTCTGGCAGGAGTCGATTTGGAAAAGATTGTAGATGAAATGTCACACATTGAAGATCATGTATCGTCAAGTGATGATTCAGAAACAAATGAAAACATGTGAATTTAATGTGGTACTTTTATCATTAGCAACACTTTCATCTCTAGCAACGGCGATTCGTTTTACATTTGGCAATACTGAAGTGTGATGTTGGTGACACTGTAAAGCTAGATTTATAGATTGACGTTCTGTTTACGCAACGTTACCGTTTTCGCTACCGCACAAAATGACCAAATCCATTTTCATTGTCGCATTTATAATTTTACGCAACGTTCCCGTTTACGTCCCCTCTCGCGCAAAACATGGTCATGTTTCATGTTCTGCGTCAACGTTGCGGAAGCGGGATTAGCGGTAGCCAATCAACGTAGTGCTCTGTGTCGGTAAAACAGATCGCTGACGCAATGCCACTGACTTTTGTTAACAACATTGCCGCAGCTGTTAAACACACAAGAGCTATACCTCCTAAACACTTGTTTATATGATTCCCATTCATGATGATCTCAAAATAATTATAGAAAACCTCACTTTTACACTTATAACGTGACTACACTTATAATAACCTCAAAAATGCATTGGTACTACGCATGTGCGAAGCGTAGCAAAGGTTTGCGGAACGTTAATTTATAAATTGAAGGTCTTTCTCCAAACGTGAACAGAGCGAGGACGGTAACGTTGCGTAAACAGAACGTCAATCTATAAATCTAGCTTTTAAGTCTATGTCAAATTCGAGGTTAGTAAGTTAGGTTTTGCGTCAGTTTTGACATAGATTGAAGCAAAACCTAACCTGCTAACCTTGAATTTGACATCGACTTACAGTGTCACTAACAACACACTTCTGTACTGCCAAACGCATAACATCAATTGGAGCTGCTTGTTGTGCTTTAGTACATATAATCCATTCACTTAACTCCCGTGACATAAAAGTCACAATGTGTTGGTTAATATGAAAATCCCTATTAGGCTATTAACAATTTTTAGCTTTTGTTTTTTTTGTTTACTCTTTGACACTTAAATTATTTATTCAAGTGACATTTTATAATTCATAATCTTTAGAGAAATGGATGAACAGAAGTACCAACGAAGTTTATTATCAAAGAGAGAGAAAGAAGCTGTATGCAAATACTGCTTAGAAAGGCAGGAAATTAGCCCTCACTTAAATAAATATACAATTTTTGAAAGGGCTGCATATATATTTTCAGTAAGAATTTCTACATTTTATTCTTTATAACCACTTTTCCAATCCTATATCTTCTTTCTTCAGTGTATATGTCAAATTTGAGGTTAGCAGGTTAGGTTTTGCATCAGTCTATGTCAAAACTGACGCAAAACCTAATCTGCTAACCTCAAATTTGACATATACTTACAGTGAAAATTGGGGGTGTTCTGCCTCCCTCCGATACCGTTATCAAGGAGAATTCTTACAGAAGACACTTATACATGCCTCTAGCAACATTCTCTCAAAAAATAGGCCTTAACTAAATGATCACTAAAAAATGTCACCAGCTCTCCTACTAATAAGAGGCATTTTTTGAATTTAATATGATACCTAACGGGTGTTCATAAACAGTCGTCATCCCAGTAGGTTTTGACTTCAGAAACGTATGGGTATTAACATTGAGAAAAAATGCGCTATGACAGTACTCAATGACGTTTCATTGTGTTGCACGAATTAATCAAAGACATAACATTTTGTTTTTCAAAGCAACTGGGATGACGACTGTTTATGAACACCTGTTACAACCCCCATATCCATTGTTTCAGTATCAGCAGTGTGACTTAACTGCAGCAGTTGCCACTTTAGAAATAAAAATTTTCTGAAACAATAAGCATTGATAATTTAAAATGTGCATCCTTCAGAGTAACAGGATGAAATCTTCTATGGTCCCTCCCGGAATGTTTATTATCATCATTCCATTTTGTGTTTTTCCTCTTCAACACTTTAATAATTTTTCCATTCGAAGTTCTTGTTTTTCTACGTTTGTCTATTCCCATCTTCCATTGCTTTTGCTTTTCTGCTATTGTCCATTCTGGTCAGATGTTCCAACCGCATTAGTTGTCTTCTCTCTATTGTTTTTTATACCGGTACTACCTTTAATTGATTTCGAAAATCTGTATTTCGTATATGGTCTCTTCTGGATACTCCTAATATTGCACGTAGAAATCTCATTTCACTGGCTTGCACTTTGCTCTTTTGTGCTTTATTCATAGACCACGCCTCACAGCCATAAATTAAAACTGGTGTAAAGACACCGTTGAAGATTTTGATTTTAGTTTCTGCTGTTATCTTTTCTTTTTAAACACACATTCAAAGCAAAGTAAAGCTTATTACTGCTGTTTAGTCTGTTCATTATTTCTGAATCTAGGCTGTTTGGTGCGTTTAGGGTTGAACCCAGCTATTTAAAATTTTCTGCTTGCTTAAATTGCTTTATTATTCAGGTATATATTTCTGTTTTGATTGCATTAATTTTCATATCATATTTTTGAATATTCTTTTTCCATATGTTTAAATTGTTCTGTAGA
The DNA here is from genome assembly GCA_940337035.1 of Agriotes lineatus. Classification (NCBI taxonomy): domain Eukaryota; kingdom Metazoa; phylum Arthropoda; class Insecta; order Coleoptera; family Elateridae; genus Agriotes; species Agriotes lineatus. The sequence continues at coordinate 212,321 of CALNHX010001455.1, forward strand.
TTTTCTTCACTATTTGCAAATATTACATCGCCAGCGTATATTAACTTCGAGATGTACGTACTCTGAAGATGCCTTACTCCCACCTTGAAAAATACAATTTTGTTTAAATTATTCTACATAAAATTATTTTACGTAGGGAGACAAAAAAGAAGAAGTCCAACGCAGATCTTCTCGAGAAAAAGGTCCTGCCCCGCCTCCTCCTCCAATGCAGCTTCAATCCAGCTCATCAGATGCAGAGAAGGTGGAGAAGGACAAAGTGGCTCCTCCACCTCCAGTTCCTCTTCCAGTGCTTCCCACCCCTCCCTCTTCTCCACTCACTCCTCCAAGCACACCACCTATACCACCATACATTCCTCCCACTGTGCCCCCTGTCCCTCCAGCCATGCCTCCGGTGCCTCCAGTTGTACCTCCCGTCCCTCCAGCTGTACCTCCCGTCCCTCCAGCTGTACCTCCCGTCCCTCCAGCTGTACCTCCTATCCCTTCAGTTGTGCCCCCTAGTCCAGAACAATTAGAAAAAGTGTCAGACAAACCGTCTGCACGGGACTCGCCCAAGATTAGAGTCTCATCAGATGAAGACGGCGATGCCTTAGATGCAATATCTAGTACAAAGTCTTTCGATAGCATTAAAAATAAGTTTGAAGGTTTGGCGCAGGCCGAGAGGCGCCTGGACAAGTGGCCTTCGTCCGATAAGATAGTTAGCGAGGGGGTCGTCGTTAGCAGTTCCGAGGAGAGCGGAAATTTGGTTATGGTCTCGACCCCTCAGGCGGATCGCAGCAGAATGAATACTTCGACTGTAACAATTATAACCGATTTGCCTGATCCGTCAAATAGTTTGTCTTCAAATATCAGTCAGGTATCTGAAATTAATCCATTATTAGCTCTGCAATTATTAACTACGAATTGTTTGTAGGTGACGGTGGTGACAACCCACCCGCCCATATTAGTAGATAATAGCCACAGCTCCTCCCGTTCGTCGAGCTCGCCGAGTGCTAACAGTGGAAATGAGGTTGTCATCGTAGCCAATGAGACCAACAAGACCCACGTCAACGAGTCTTCCACCGATGACGAGTGCTGCCCGTCCCTCGACTCCTTGGAGTACCCCCACCCAGTGAATTCAGAGACAAGCCTGTAAATGCCAAAAAGCTGGACGACAGTGAGGTCCTGATCGCAGATTCGAGTTACGTGATAAACGATTCTGGCCTGGATGTGTCGGAGGACAACTCCCGCCTGCTCGACACCAGCCACGTTTCGGTCGTGAAGATAGATGAGGAGAAGGTGCAAGTGAAAGACTCTGCCTCGTTCCTGTATGACAAGGGCAGTGGGGATGGTAATTTGAGGGAGTCTACTAGCGACTTGTCTTCAGCAAAAAGCGGCAGCAGCAAGAGTGAGTGTAGTGATGAGATTCGGGGCACTTCGATCATTCTGGATGGGTCTGGGACCGGCGTTGCTGATCATAAACATAAAATGAATGGCCAGGTGATTTATTCTTCCAGTCATGATGACATTTATAAGAAGAACAATTTGAATGGTAAGTGCAGTTGTCATTATGATATTACAGAAGCTTGCATTTTTTTACGTTAAAAATCTGGTGTGATACATGCACACAACTTCCTTTTACAGTGATCTTATAATCAGCCAAAAAAAATTTTTTGCGTTCCCTACTATATTGCATTTGCGATCTTTCTGGATGAGGGTTGACCATGACAGTTTTCCCAATTTAGCTGTGTAAAATTACTTTCTTGTCTTTAAACGAAGTTTACATTTTAGGTTATGGGTACCAAATGATTTTAGGTTAGAAAACATGACAAAACACCTTAAAATGCAAAGTTGCCATATTGTTACGTTTTTTTCGATTGGGCTATTTAAAAATTATACGACGCTTCTTGTATTAAACATTTATTTACACGAATAATTATGACTATTTACAAATACAAGAATTATCAAGGCAGAACACAAATTACTTAAACTACGAACTATTTCGAACAACGATACACTATTTATTTATATGCGCGCTTTGAGTCTGATGAGAACTGAACTGTCTATCCGGCGGCGCGTATTTATATGGCCAAATAATTTCCTTCTAGAACAATCCAGACTTCGCTCGTATGTTCCGGCATTTGCGTGTGTTGACCCCGAACGCGTTCCCGAAAGCGTGAGTCATCCGTTGCATCTGGCTGCAAGGTCGCTTCTTGAGGCGTCTGGAACATGACTCATCTGCCCGCAGCTGGCTCCAAGACCGTCTCGGTGGCGGTGACTTATAAGTCTGCAGCTGCCTGATCGCCAGGCCGTTACAATATTTAAGCAGAATAGAAAATGAAACTTAGTAATTTTAATGTATGTATCCAGTTTCAATAATTGTGTAATTAGATACATTTTTAATTAAGTACGTGGAAGGTCTTTCTCCACATGTACTATCAAAGAAAGCAGTCCATCTGGCAACAATATTCTGTTCCGTCAAATGACAGTAAATTTGTTGGAGGTTATGCAGGTTATACAATAAAATAAAAATTACGGATCTGTTCATGTGCAATTTAACAGCAAAAATCCAAGGCCAACCCTCATCCAGAAAGATCACGAATGCAATATACATTATAGAAAAACACAAGTCAAAATATTGTAGTTGTAGTCGTTCTTACACATAAAATCCATAGCCAAAGTTTTAGATTTTCAATGTAATTAGTTATGTATAATGCTCTGTAGAAACTCCCATGTTAGAGGTTTTCAACTGGAAAATCACCTATCTTACATAAAAAATGTAACGTTTAAAAAAAATCGTTACGAGCCGTTCTTAAGAAAATAAAAAAAAACTGAAACTGTTGCCTCTACACTAAATACTGCTTATATCAAAATGGAGGATAATTTAAATTTTTATTGTAATTTTTCTTGATTATTGTTTTTACAGAAAGCGTTTAATGAAACCTATTTAAACTGTTAATTAGTTTAATATTTACTGATTACTCATGATAGAGATAATGGCAAAATACCTAAAAATCGAATGCACAATATTAATTGTCTATGTTGGCTTTAAGACTGAACACCGAACATAACTCTAGACTATGTTGAGGCATACAGTATGTTCCCGGATTTCACTTTTCGTAGAAGTCTTCATAAAAGCTTTTGCTTCTTATACAAACCACAGTGCCATGAATAAATTTGAAATTTAATAGACAGGGTGTTTAGAAATTAAGAAAATATAACAATGAACTGGTAAAATGAACATTTAAAAATTTTGCCAGCATTTGTAAAAGGGCTCATACCTACACTTTAGTAAATAAGCATAATTATTATTCTTACCGCATTACCAACTTAAATTTTAAAAATTTATATTTGCAGGTAAAATGTATCCAGATAGTTACGAGTCTGTGGTTTCAGACTCGCGGTCCCACAGTGAAAGCGGGTCGGTCCGCAGCAACGACTCCCATAGGCGCCCGCCATCAGGCATTAGCAAGAGTATAGAGCATTCAGACGCTGAAAGCATTTCCCTAGCTAGTCATGACAGCCGTGGAAGCAGCGGCAAGGGACACAGAAGCGAGCGCTGCTCAGAGTCTGGCGAGAACGAAGACGAAGTTGTGATCTTAAGAAAGAAGTCTCCCCCTGTGAGAACAAAGGATGAAATACACATTAGTAACATGAATCGGAAGACACGCAAACGTACTAGGAAATTTGTGATTGACGGTGTCGTGATTACCACGACGACTAGCAAGGTCATTTATGGGGACGAAGACAACACCAACACTTTAGACCCGCATGTTTTCAGAAAGCAAGAGCTGCGGGAATTGAAGTACCTGCAGAAGCAGGAGCAGAAGCAGTTCCAGGACTTGTATCTTAAAGAAAATCTTGCAACCGAACAGCAGGAGAAACGCTTCGAGCAAGAACGGCTAGGATTGGAGCGAACGTATGAAAATGATTTGGAAATGTTGAGTCGCCAGCAAAGGATGCAAATCGAAAAAGCCGAGGCACAGCAGGACGCTGACTTGCGTGCCTTATCTAAGAAAATACGAGGTGACCAGGAGCGCGAGCTGAAGCAGTTCCGCGATGGGTTGAAGCAAGAATTGCGTCTCCTTAAGGCTGAGATCGAACGTTTGCCCAAGGACCATAGAAAGAATGAATTTAAGATACGCAAGGAGAAATTAGATGCTGACCATTTAGACCGTGAAAAAGGATTTTTGGAAAAGTTAAACGAGAACCACGAGAGTTCTCTGCGGCGCTTGAGTGATTCCCATAGAGAAAAGATTGCACTGATGGAACGACAGTTCCTACAGCAGAAGCAGCAGCTGACGCGGACTCGCGAGGCAGCCCTGTGGGAAATCGAGGAGAAGCAAATCCACGAGAAGCACCAGCTGGTGAAGCGGCAGCTCAAGGACATTTTCTTCCTGCAGAGGCATCAAATGCTAATCAGACACGATAAGGAAATGGAGCAGGTGAAGCGGCGAGCAGGCCGCAAGGAAGAGGAGCTGCTGAAGAAGCAGACCGTGGAGAAGCGATCACTGCCAAAGAGAATCCGGGCGGAAATGAAGGCGCGGGAGATGATGTTTAGAGAGTCGATGAGAATATCAGTTTCAGGTACTACGGATCCCGAGGCAGACAAAAATAGATTTAAAGAGGTTTGTTCGATGCCATGCGACCACAACGAAATCTTATTGTATTATGTTTCAGTTCCAGGAAAATGAGAAAAAGCGGTATCAGGCTGAGCAGCAGCGCTTTGAGCTGAAGCACCAGAGGCAGCTGGAAGAGTTGCGAGCTATGAGCGATGCCACGATTAAGGAACTCGAGCAGCTTCAGAACGAGAAGCGCAAAATGCTCATGGAACATGAGACTCTGAAGCTGAAGCAGAGGGAGGAGGCTTTCGCGAAGGAGCTTAGAGAATGGAAAGGACAACTGAAACCCAGAAAGCAGGTATGTCGCTGATTAAATTAAGCTACTATTGTCGCTCATCGAATGTAAGTGCAAATTTTCTAGTCTTAACATCAATTTAATAAGTAAATTGTGATATTTGTTATTGATAATGTAAGTTTGAACAAATAAACATGCAGAGTTACAGAACTCAACAACAAATGATTTTAAATAAGATACCAATTCTATTAAAGGAAAGTTTATACAATATACTTTTAATAGGAATGAAGATACAAGATTTGAAAGTTTTGGAAATAAAAATGTTATATTTAAAAATCAATCTGCAATTATTTTATACTTTTTTAAAACTGGAAACATGGGAAACTGAATTATAAAAATGTTTTTTACTGATAGCACTACCAAATATTTTTTTCGTATTTTGTATAATTTGCTATTTTACTAAATTAAAAATCGTTTAATAAAGTGACACTTTGGTGCATAGAAATGTCACTTTACTATAGTTGCGTTCGGAAAGGTACCTCTGACAGCTCTGTTTCCTCGAAATCATTTGCAGAAAGAGATCAATAATAGCCATTGCCGCGGGTGGAAGTGAGATGAATGAACGATTTTGAGGAAACAGAGCTGTCAGAGGTACCTTTCCGAACACAGTGTATATGGTAATATCACTGTCAAATTCGGGTTAGCAGGTTAGGTTTTGCGTCAGTCTGTGTCAAAAATGATGTAAAACCCACACTGCTAACCTCGAATTTGACATAGACATACAGTGTTACCAACATATTCATTACGTTTGAATTTCTACAGCCGCCTTTTTTAATGGGCATGTAGTATAATGCTTTTATATAAATGTTTGTTTATAAATACTAATACAAAATGCGAAAAAATGGTATACACACACTTCGTAAGAAAAGTAGTTTTACTTTGTTGTGTAATATACTATTATAATGCTACTGGTGACATTTTCTACAGACAAATTGTCTGACATATTAATCAATGCTTCTCTATGGCTGTCATAACTTTTCCCAAATAATGAAGATTAATTCAATTCCACATAAAGAAAACATCTTCAAAAGGTAAAACAAGTTAAAAGTGCTTTTGCCCCATAGAAATACAAGCTCAAATTTATACTTGTAGGTATTTTCTTCAAATTTGTAGAACATAAATTTAAGTATTAAACTGTAGTTCAATACAATCAATGTTAAAAGTTTTAAGTGAAATATACTCATCATATTTTTACAGTAAGTCAACATTTAAATTTTGCAGCTATAATTGAAGAGTCCTGTTCACCATACCGTAACACCGCCTTTACTTTTAAATATTGCATCAGTACTCCTTTGTAAGTATCCACAATGTCTTAGGGTACATGCATAATGGAGCTGGAACGATATATCACAGCTGTGATGCTACATGAACATTTAAAAACAATGCTTTTCTACGATGATTGCTAGTTGCTTATAAAATGTCAAACAGCAAAGACTATTAGCTCAGGCATAATAGATATCTACCTCAAAAAAATAAACAAGTGTAGTCCTGATTTTTGGCTCAAATGTTTCTTAGTGCTCTAGGAGCAAACCTTTAAATGTGCCCACGTCGTATTAAGTAGTGAAAGAACATCTTTTGTTCAGGTAGAGTACATTTTCTGTTTCGAATGTGACAAAACATCATTAACAAGTATACACGGTGCATATTTATGCATATCTCGTAAGCTTTCTCTTTATACATTGCCCAAAACTTAATCTGTTACAAAAAAGAAGTAAAGATTCAAGTATTGATAGTACTTCTGAGGGATAATAAGATCTTTGAAAGTTCTAGTAACAGAGTTTGTCTCTAGGATCAACCTCGTGTCCACAGCAACAGCACCAACAGCATCTAAACATCTCTTCAAATCATTGTTCATTGAGAAAAGTACCAAACCCATTATCTCTGTGTTCTATAATTTGTCAACGCTCTTTGTACTTGTAATATCAGGTGTGTGGCCCAAGCTTATGCCTTCATATCAGGTAAAGACTCTTTAGTCTTAGAAGATTCAACATTGCTTTTAACTTCAAAGGTTGGATCCTGAATCCTGGATCACTACTAAAAGGTCCTCATCGTGCAGTTGGAGAAGCCTCGCTTCCTCTCTATGATGATGCATGTTCTGGAAAATATTAAAAATACAGAGATTGCTACAAACCCACCCCTTATTAGCACAAAGTACTGTCAAGCAAAAGACGCGACATTTGAAACATTATATAACAATCAAAAACATAATAACTGCAAAAACCCAATTTATACACTTAAAAATATGTACATGCAAAATGTATCATAGTACATACTTCCCGATTTCTAAGGTGCCCACTGTACCATGCTACTGCAGTTGCTTACGCAACCTCAAATCTGCAACTAATTTTTACTTGTTTTGAATCTTTTGTACACTATCATAAAACGAGACATTATATCCAATACATCTACTTAAACTACCACCTACAAAAAAAAATTTTAAAAATCACAAAGAGAAACAATGAAATAGGCTTTATACAATATTACAAGTAGACATTGGTGTCTAGGTTAGAAAAATGATGACAGAAAAAAGCATTATTCTTTAAAAGAGTTATCAGTTAACTTTCAAAGAGTAAGCACATGTTCGACACGCGCTCTTCAATCTTTGAAAGTGCAGGGCCACACATTTGATAGGTGAAGTCGGAGGCCACAACCTGTGCGATATCACTTATCGTACATACAAAGAATAGATTTATTTATCAAATGTAAATATTGCTTGATTCATGTTTTTATTTGGAAATGGCGGAGGCTTTGGCCCCCTGCGGGGAACGTCAATTACAAACAATCAATCAACCCCGGAAAATTACATATTCACGTTTAATATTCCGAATACTCGAGGGTACCATTATACCCAACAACTATCCCAATCCAACCCACAATTCCCGTATGTAACCCATAATCAAACAATACACACTCAGCCCCACCCCAACAGGCAATGCAATTCAATCCAAATCAACAAACATATAGAGAGACTAACAAAGGGCAAGAATCAGACACGTTCGATTCTACATTAACAAACGAAGAGTATGATACAGACCCAGATGCCATCGATAAAGAAGAGAACAGCCAAAATACGTCAACGAATCCAAAACATGACTGGCAAACAGTCAAAAAAAAAGGAAAAGAAATTTACCCCAACAGAATATCAACTCATCTCGATATAACCAAATAAGCACATCCAACAGATATGAAGTTTTCTCACAAGCAGCAGGTGATAAGGAAAATCCTGATCAGATGCACAACAGCCAACTACCAAACCCTCCGAAACCTCCACCAATCTACATCCATGGAGTAAACAATTACAATCAGATGATCGAAAGCATCTCCAAAGTACTAGAAAAAGAACAATACTATATAACAGCGACATCCAAAGACTCAATTAAAATCAACCTCCTAACCTCGGATTCGTACAGAAAAGTAACAAGACATATAAAAGATGAACACATAATACACCACACTTATCAGCTCAAAGAAGAGAGAGCATATAGAGTGGCCATCCCAATCCTTTACCATTCCGTTCCAATAGACGTAATCAAAACAGAGCTCGCTGAACAAGGTCACACCGTATGTAATATTATAAACATACGACACAGAGTAACAAAACAACCACTGCCACTCTTCATGGTCGATCTTGAAACAAGTGAAAACAATAAGAAGATATTCGACATAAAACACATAAACAACATAGTTGTGTCGATTGAAGCTTCCCGGCAAAAAAAAAATGTAATACCGCAATGCATTCGATGCCAGGATTATGGCCACACCAAAACATACTGCAACAAGCCTTTTTCCTGCGTTAAATGCGGTGGAGGACATGCAACTGCCATGTACAATAAAAAACCAGAAACACCTGCAAAGTGCGCTCTATGCGGAGGAAGTCATCTGGCTAATTATAAGGGTTAAACAGTCTACTAAGACGTACACAGCCAGGGATACATCATTCAGAGGAACAGCAAATATAACTTATGTCCAACAAGCACTACCAAATACAAGAGACTTCCCTCCCCTCAGAAACCAAACAAATAATGTGAATAACACGACACAAGTATCTTAATAAAATCCAGTAAGTTACTCAAGCATACGCATAAAGAAACAACAACCTACCTGCCTATGAACAACAGATACTTTCAAATGTCCTAACAAAATTCAAAACTATGTTCTCCCAGCTTATCAGTCAAAACAGCATGATTCTAAACCTGCTCTCCACCGTAATTACCAAAATAGCTTAAAAATAGCTAATTCACTATGCGTTGCTGTGGAACGCCAATGGCATTTCAAACCACATTCCAGAAATCATCACTTTCTTGCAATTACAACAAATAGACATTTTATTAGTATCAGATAGAACAGCCCACGTGGCTCAGCTGTAATTGTCAAAAACACTATCACTCACCATGAACTGGAATCCTACCAAACTGAAAAAATCCAATGTGCAGCAATAAAAGAACAAGTCCTCCCTTACTCATTAACAATTGCAGCAGTTGATAGTCTGCCTAGGCATCCCATATCAACAGATGAATACGAAGAGTTACTTCAGTCCCTAGGCAACAAATTCATAGGAGGAGATTGGAACGTGAAACATACAGCCTGGGGCTCAAGGCTGATTAACCCAAAAGGTCGCAACCTTATAAAGGCACTCCAAAGAAATAGCCAAAACTACCTATTACCAAAAGAACCTGCCTAGCGTTGTAAGGAAGACACCAGACCTCTTTAATTGATTTTGCAATCACCAGTGGTATAGCGAACACTTATACAGGGTGTCAAGAAAGTCAACCGTGTGACTTTTCGAGCTGCTTTATAATGCAAAATGAAGCAAAAAAGTTCCATAGAATTTTTGTTTTAGACTCATAGTTTCAACAAAAACGGCTGCCGAAAATTACAAAGAAAATTTGGGAACTGCAGAATTTTTACTAATACTACTGGTAGGCTTCGAACATTCGCTACCCTGATTTTCAAATTTTTTTTATTCTAATTTCATATACTTCAGTTCTAAACTCTTCTTAGAAGTTATGGTTTAGGTTTAGGCTATTGCTTTAAAGACTGCCCCATTGGTTTTTTTTGTTTTAAGTAAATCAAATTAAAATTACTAGAGATATTGATAAATAACAATAGTATCATATTTAATCGTAATAAATTACAAAGCTAATGAAAAAGAAAACATTTTAAAAACACTATCAGTAGATTATGACAAGCGTTCAAAATGTCCACCATTCAGCCTTATGCATGCCTCAGCTCACTGCACGAAAGACGCTCTAACTCTTTCAAAAATTCCCGGGTCATTGCGAATGTTATCTGCCGCTACCATTATATATTCACATGTTTATATCAGGTGAACGTGATGGCCAAGAGACAGGTCCACTTCTTCCAATCCATCTATTGGGATATATTTGATCTAGGAAAGCACGCACAATATTACTGTAGTGAGCCGGAGGGCCATCATGCATATATACCATAAATTTCTTCTAGTTTCCAATTCCAGATCTTCCAGTAGTAAAGGCAGTTAGTCATTTAAAAGATTTAAATATGTTTCACCATTTAATCACAACGGTAAAACGTATGGTCCAATTAAATGGCCGCCTGCAATACCTGCCCATACATTAATAGAGTAGTGGTGTTGAAAATTTTGTTGACGTACAGCATGAGGATTTTTATTAGCTCATACGTGTGTGTTATGAAAATGAAGAATTCCATTTCTTGTAAAACAACACTCGTCAGTCATTAACACTTTGCCAAGAAAATGTGGATCTTGGGCGATTTTTTGCAGGAGCCACTGACAAAAATTTCTTGTGGCCGGATAATCTGCTTTATCCAAAGCCTACACGCGTTGTACATGATAGGGATACAGGAGATTTTCTTACAAAATTTTCCATACTGTATCATGGCTAATAATAATAATAAATGTCTTTATTTTCTGTATACCCACAGTACTCGCTATTTCTTGTATGCTTAGTAAAGGATCTTCTACAGCACGAAGAACTTCTTCTTCTGGTGGTTTCTGATGTTTTCATGGCCATTGTCATTAAGTAACAAACGACTTCCGGGATTGGACCGTGTCATTATTGATACTGGTCATAAGATCCTTTTTGATGCAACTTTCATCATCTGCAAATCCCCATTCTTCTTTAGCAGAAAGATTCGCGAAGCCATTGAGATTTACAAACATCCTAACGATCTCAATCGGGACGAAGGCTTTCCCCTTCCTTCTATGTGGAAAGTGCTAATTCCTAAGCCCCGCCCACCGCCACTAAACCTCAACGGCACTTGCTGAACCACGACGGCGCTTGCCTATAAATTCTCGCCTTTCTCCTTCTGATGGTTGGTCGAGTTTCTCCTCTGACGTGGTTCACACGTCGAGTTACCGTGCTCTTCTATCTCTTCCCTTACAAAGAGTTTCGCCTCTGGTGTGGTTCACACGTTGAGTTACCGTGCTCTTTTGATTTTTCCTCCTGATGAAGCCCCTTACGAAAGTGGGCGAAACGTTGAGTTACTTAACTTCTTCTGTATTCACAACATGTATGGTTCGAGGTCGCCCTATTTCTCTGGTTTTGGGAAGCACAGAGCCAGTCTCTCGAAGTCTTTGTGCTACATTAATAAAGGTTTCTCTGTGGGGAAGATGTCGCTGAGGATAACGTTCTGCATACCGGCGAACTGCAGCACCAGCGTCTCTAACAAATTCACCATATACAAAGTGGATATCGGCATATTCTTCGAACGTATACTGAGGCATTATTTAATTAACTTTACAAAATTTGAAATTGTCAATGAAAACTATCAATACAAACAATATCAATCAAAGCCTCTCATTAGAATTCCATGAATAATTATCAGCAGTTTCCATATGTTCATATGTTTGTTTAAAATTTTTAGCAGCCGTTTTCATAAAAACTATGCATCAATGACAAGAATTTTACCAAACTTTTTATTTCATTTTGCCTTGTAATGCGCCTCCAGAAGTCACACTGTTGACTTTCCTGACACCCTGTATAAAACCAGAAGCCAACCAAGATGTATCTTCTGATCACTCCTCAGTTATCATCACCATCAGCACAACAATAATCACTAAATAAACTCCTATAAAACTTTGTACTAAAAATACGAATTGGGATCACTTCCGAAACCAGCTGGAAGACAATATCAGACCAGCAATTAGAATTAAAGAACCCTAAGAACTGGATGAAGCAACTCAGCATCTAACTACCATGATACAAGCTGCTACGTGGCAGGCCACACCAACAACATCAATTCACTCGCCTGAAATCACTAATATTCCCCATCATGTAAGAGATCTCATCATCGAGAAATGCAAAGTTAGAAAAAAGTGGCAGAGAACAAGAAATAGAGAAGACAAAATCTCCTCCCACAGACTTGCTCACCAACTTCATAGCACATTAATGGAAGCTCGCAATGAAACCTTCAAAAAATATATTAAAAAACGCCCTCCTGATGATCACACTATGTATATGGAAGGCAACGAAAAAATTTAAAAGGCCAGTAGTAGCAATCCCACCAATTAGAAATGTTGATAACAGCTGGGCCAGAACAGATAAGGACAAAGCAGATACATTCGATAAGCACCTTGCCGACGTTTTTACGACTCCAGTTCGCCAAGGAAACAACAATGACAACGAAATTAAATAATTCCTGGACGCCCCGTACCAACTACTTCTACCAATAGCACCATTCTCACCCGCTGAAGTCCGCCAGCAAATCAAACAAACCGATACTCAAAAAGCCCCCGGTTATGACCTGATAGTAGGAGAAATACTACAAACTCCCAAGAAAAGCGCTAGTACTTCTTACAACTATACAGGGTGTCTCAAAAAGAATGGGACACCGATTAGTCATAGATTCCTTACGTTACAATAAATCGATTAAACGTAATATACCTTAGTACAAAGTTCATTCAGTAAGAAGTTATAGGGCATTGAAGTTCAATGTTTATGATTTTTTTTCTATTAGTGCAGTACATAATAGTGCCCATGTATACCAAAATCCAAATCGATATCTCTACATTTGTGGAAATCAACAAAAACATAGAAAATAAAAAACTGAACTTCAAGGCCCTATAACTTCTTACTGAAGGGATTTCGGTACTAAGGTATACCGGGTGACAATGAGACTAGGGCCATGCCTATATCTTCTTTATTTATAAATCGATTTGGATAAAATTTTATGCCAAGATACTAGACATAATTTCTGATTGGCTGATAGATATAGTCAAAATGGTTGACTTCCGGTTTTACCGGAAATGATGCTAACTATGTTTTTTTAAATAAAACACCCTGTATATTTTATATTTTT